>VZTD01003784.1:0-29519 GCA_013397725.1 Rhagologus leucostigma
TAAGAAAGGATGTTCTTTGATGTCTGATATTTGTGCGCTTTCAAGCCTAACCAGTAAGAAGGGAGATTTAATCCCTGAAAGAGGCAGCTGAAAAGCAAGCGCTAAGTGGTGTCAAGGCGTTAAAAAGACAAATCAACTGTCGGTAGAATTGCTTTAGGTCAAGGTTTAGGGCTCGACATGTTTCAGTGATATCACACCAAGGGAGAGGTTAACAAAGCTTGGGAAGAAGGACGTGCCACTCACAGTGGACACAAAGAGGGCAGAATTTACAGGCCACAGGGACATTTGGCAGAACTCTCAAGACAAGGAAAAAAACTGTTAAAACTTGGCGACTGTGCTGAATCAGCTCCGACTGGGTAAAAGGTAATTCCGGCAGGGGGAGATCTGTGACCGACTCACAGACCACCTACTCAAGAAACGCACCGACTCAAAAGGAGAGAAAGACTGAGCATGCAGGCTAATAAGCACGAGAAGCGAGAGAATAATTGACCAATAGAAGATAGAATACTAATTAGTAAAAGAACGAGGTAACTTGTACCAATGAACGTTAATGCCTTTGTTTGCTAAAATGTATAAATAGCGAAAGGTTTTGGTAGTCGTCGTGATGGCTTTGTGGATTTCCCACCCAGCACCCCTTTCTGCGCAGAACTGTAAATAAATCAAATACCTCGACTCTGTGTGTGGACTGGCCTCTTGCACACCGGGTGAAAAGAACCTATTTTGGGACAACATGGGACAGCCCCTCCTGCCACTCCACGCACAAAGGCCTCCTCCTCCTCCTCTCTTCTACGAGAGCTGCTCCTGCACGCCGTGAAAATTATCAGCCTTGCTCCTGAGTCCCCTTATCTTCCCACCTCCCCAGCACATTCTCTAGGGTTCTGCTCCCGTGGCGTGGGGAAGAACATTTATATGAATATATTTATGAAACCATATGAATTTGTTTGGGTCCGTGTCATCAGGGGTGTTTTGTTATGGCAGGAGGATATTTAATATGCAAGGCTGGAGGGTTGCTTTTATTGTACACACGTGGAGGTAAAGTCATAGGATTCGATCTTGAGTGCTTCTACGAAACAAAGGCCTAAGTTTTGACTTGCAATCATGAGAATTGCATTTTAACTATGATTTTGTTAACAGCTTTATCCTTTCTGCGCAGTCACCTCAGAAAGGTTTCCCTGCTCCTGTATCCTGTGCGGTTTTGGTGCTTCCTTCTCCAGCATGCACCAATAGCTACAGCAGCTCATACTTTGCAGGCATTTGAGACCAGTTATGTAGTTCCTTAAGTCAGAAAATTTCCAAAGGTGATGAAACAGCTGAACTTGCTCGGTCAGTGCAGGAAAGCAGTGGGTTTCCAACAGGTCCTTTGTCCCAGTGGAAAAGTCACATGAGCACTGGTAGCCGGTGGTCACCACAGCTTGAGGTTCTAACAGAGCCTTGACATACACTCTTCTTAACAGGAGTGGACCATAAATTGTGTTATTTTGTGATTTTATTGCAAATGGAAGGCTAGAACTGTACATGCCAGCCCTTGCTCTTTTTCCTTGGTGATTCAGAAGCAAATAATTGATTTAAGAGTAAATTATCTCACAATGGTAAAGAAGGCAGTATTGGGGAAAGGTCTTCCTTGTCATCTAGGTCTGCAAAATACTTAATTTTGGCTATAAGTTTCTTGCATGTCACTTACTTAAAAAGTTTCAGTCAACTCCTTAGTCAGTTCCTGTTTAATTACAGTTAAATGTTCATTCCTAGGAGGCTGGCCCGAGTTTTAGCCTCTGCTGATGTCTCACTTTCCAAAAACAATTCTGAATTCATGTCATAATCTGTCTTTTATAACAGCTCTACTCCATTCAGCTCTGGTAGATACATTTGTTCATCTCCCTTTTCAAATGTAACTTTATTAGTAAAGTACTTATTCTACTGCAAGATCACATACTGTTCTGGCATACTCTGATCCTGTCTGATGTTGCCTATATTCTAACTACAGGAACAAAAAGGAATGAGCATGAAGGACATGCTGAAACTCTGAGATGAAAATGCTAATCAGTCTTCTACCACAGAATGGATCACTGAAAAAAAATGGAATATGAAAGACTCACTGAAAATACATAATGCTCACACTGAAAAAAAAAAACCAGCAAAAGAAAACAAAGCAGGGGAGGGAGGGAAAGGTCAGGAGAACACAGGACGGGAATACACTTTTTGTTAACATGTACATATATAAGATCTAGCTACAGTCCACATTGTGATTTCAGTTCCTGAGAGTTAGCCTAGAACTAATGCACACATTCAAGACACTTGCATTATTCCAGCAGAATTTTTTTCATTCCTGTTATCCTAAAATGTTCTGGCAATTAAACCTAAAATAAAAATGGCAGTTGCTGATACAAATACCTATTTTTAAAAAGTCTAATCAATTTTACATATTGAGTTGAAAACTACCAGCTGCCTTCACCATTTTCTTCCATGACTTATCTGCCTTCATTGTTCTCTACAATGACTTCACTGTAGTTTCCTGGAGTATAAAGATAATAATTATTTTATATTATATTTCAGCTTTCACTAGTTATTAGTAAGACTGCAAAGTTGATCTGGGTCTTTGGGAGCCTCTCTGCTAAATGGAAGATGGTTTGAACACAGAAAACATCTAGAGAGGGCCTAAAGGATACACTAACATGACATAATTACATGTTCTTCAAGCATGCGTTATAGAGGTTTTTCAAGCAATATTAATACACTGGTTTAATACAGTGTTAGCTTTAATGCAGTAGTAAGTATAGAGTATTCGCAATTTTGGGAAAAAATACACTTTGGGGGGAAAGATAGGCCCAGATCAGGCCCTTTATAAACAACTGGTAAGGTATCAGAAAGAGGGAAAAATAAGAGTGGCAGTAAGGCAAGTATAAAGTTGCATGTATTCTTATCTGCATAAACAGATTATAGGATTAATTGGTTAAGCAAGGAGGCAGAAGCTATGCTAATCACACAGCATACTGATTAGTGTGCTGTTCTCTAGCCGTTACCATTCAGCACTTTAAACATACTATGAGAAGAAATTCTTAATACGTATTTGAAAAGGACAGAGCAATAGCTATGCAAATTAAATTTGAAAGGACTGTCTACAGATAATGAATGGCAGGAGAGGAATGAAATAGCATTGCAGCAGCAGTCTAATTTGGAATTTTTTTAATTTTGACAAATAATACAGGACACTGCAACATACCTGCAATCCTGGGCTTTTATCTATCCCTCAAAATGATGCCAAGAATATTATTACCCACAAATATAAGGACTACATAAATACTTTTAAGGTTTGATTTTCATACGTCACTGAAGAGAAACACGGTGCTTCATATTGTTTTGTCATATAGTTTTTACCACACATCTCAGATTCATCAGCTGACATAGCACCTGCCAAGGGTTTTGTCTGTATACTTAGGTCTAGGCTACTAACCACTCTGATGTATCAACATCCCTTTTTCTGGAACAGCATGGCATCTAAATGCTGATTTTTTCCGCATCTAACCTGTGCAGAATATGAAGGCTGAAAAGCAGGGAGAAGCCATGTAGCCTCTGATGCACGCTGGAAGGGAGGGTGAGGTGCAGCACGGTGCAGTGCAGGTGTGGGGGGACAGGTGGGGAGGGGGAGCACAGGCGAGATGAGGAAGCTGCCAGGGCAACTCGTGCCGTAACTGTGTTTGCTTTACAGGGCACGCAAAGCTGCAAGCAGAACTTTCCCCTACATCAACCTGCAACATACGACTTGTAAACGGTTAGCTCGGCTTCTGTGGGTAGGGACAACTCTGAAGGGATCGAGATGAGGTGACCAAGAGATACTTCTGAATGTTATCAACTCTGCAGCTGTTGAACGTGCCCTTACGTTCTTCACGTTGCTCTTATGTTCACCTTTACTTGATACCAGCTTCCTTTAAACAGCATCTTGCAGGAAGAGCCGAGGCAGTGTCACCTAGAGCGGGTGACACAGGAACTCATCCAGGTGGGTTTTGAATGTCTCCAGACGGGGAGACTCCATGACCTCCACAGGCAGCCTGTTCCAGTGCTCTGCCACCCTCAGCGAAAAGAATTTCTTCCTCATGTTGAGGTGGAACTTTTTGTGTTTTAGTTCACGGCCTTTGCTCGCTGTCCTGTCGGGGGGCACGACCAAACTGTCTGGCACCATCCTCTTGGCACTCGCCTTTGAGATATTTAAGCGCATTGATGAGACCCCCTCTCAGTCTTCTTTAGACTAAACATGCCCAGTCCCCGTTCCGCCCCCGGCGCTGCGGGTCACAGTGCCCAGAGCACGGGTGAGGACGAANTTACAGGGCACGCAAAGCTGCAAGCAGAACTTTCCCCTACATCAACCTGCAACATACGACTTGTAAACGGTTAGCTCGGCTTCTGTGGGTAGGGACAACTCTGAAGGGATCGAGATGAGGTGACCAAGAGATACTTCTGAATGTTATCAACTCTGCAGCTGTTGAACGTGCCCTTACGTTCTTCACGTTGCTCTTATGTTCACCTTTACTTGATACCAGCTTCCTTTAAACAGCATCTTGCAGGAAGAGCCGAGGCAGTGTCACCTAGAGCGGGTGACACAGGAACTCATCCAGGTGGGTTTTGAATGTCTCCAGACGGGGAGACTCCATGACCTCCACAGGCAGCCTGTTCCAGTGCTCTGCCACCCTCAGCGAAAAGAATTTCTTCCTCATGTTGAGGTGGAACTTTTTGTGTTTTAGTTCACGGCCTTTGCTCGCTGTCCTGTCGGGGGGCACGACCAAACTGTCTGGCACCATCCTCTTGGCACTCGCCTTTGAGATATTTAAGCGCATTGATGAGACCCCCTCTCAGTCTTCTTTAGACTAAACATGCCCAGTCCCCGTTCCGCCCCCGGCGCTGCGGGTCACAGTGCCCAGAGCACGGGTGAGGACGAACTCCCCGCAGAGCCGGGGGCGCAGAGCCGGGGGCGCAGCGCCCGCTCCCTCACGCCGCTGCCGCCGCTCCCTCCNGTTTTCACGGGGGAAGGGGTGAGGGTGGCTGCAGGCTCGGGTGGGACCGGGATGACGCAGGGTGGCTGCGTCTGTCCCGCACACGCGGGTCCGCACCGCGCCTGAGCGCCCGCGTTGGCCCGCCCCTCTTTCAGGAGCTGCGGGACGGGCTTGTCTTCCTTCGGGCTTCCTTCCCGCCGGATCCCGGTACCTGCGCGGCTCTGGTGGCGGCTGCGGCGGCGTCAGTGCGGGCCCCGCTGAGGGGCGCGGCGCGGTGAGTTGTGCCGGGATCGGGGTTCCCTCCGGCCGGGTTCCGTGTCCCAGGGCTGTGATGCAGTGTCCTTGGGTGGGGAGGAAGCGGTGGAGGAAACGAGGGTGTTCTGGTTTCCTTCACCATTAGCAGCGGTCTTCCAGTCTTAAGCTGTGACTGCAGTGACTCTGCAAGATCGATGTCTTCTACTGTAAGGACATAACTTCCAAAGAGGCAAAGCATGATTACAGTGATGTGATGGAACTTACAGGGAGGAAAAAAAAAATCGTATTCAGGCAAAGGCAGGATCCTTAACAATGTCAGGTTAAGTCATCTCCGGGCACTAACAAGTCTGCATAAAAAAACCGAAAACAAACAGGTAAATATTTCACTGAAATTGATCTCTTTGGTACTGTTGAAGAAATAGGAAAAAGTAGTACTGAATGAAGTCTGCAAGGTTTGAAACATTCAGTTTTAGGAGATTATAATATATGAAATTTCCTGACAGCAAGAGTTGCAGAATAACACTTCCTTCTTACAGTATGATAAAATTGCTTTTATATGTGGCATCTGATGATGTTTTGGCTGCACTTATCTTCGATTAAGTTTATTTTGTAAATACCTATAACGTACTATTATCTCTGCCTTATTTCTGTAGCTCTGTTCATCATTCATTGTTAATAAGCTCTCTTTTTGGTTCCCTAACCTAACATGGTAGCATTCTGTAAATTCTCTTTTATGTCCCTTGTCCTCTAAAAGATACAACTAGAGTGGAGTGTAATTTCTGTGTTTGTGTGCCACAAAACAAGCAGAGAGAGTTTTTGTTCTATGCTATGACATGATGTGGAATTTCCTTAGAACAGTTCAGATTGGGTTAACTAGTTCTTTTTGGTTGCTCTTTTGGTTTTTTTTGTTGTTCTTGTTATGCCCCCTCAGCGGGCAGGGGCAGAGTGGTGTGTTTTTTCACTGTGAAAAGTGATCTTTGTAGGAATTACAACTTTTTATTTTAAGAGAACCTTCAGAGTATGAACATGATGTACATCACAGTTAAGTATGCATATGATTTTTTTTGGAACAAATGTAATGAATTGCTGTTTTACTCTCATAAGAATATCAGAGAAAGGAGACAATATGAAGATAATATTAGATTGTGAGTAGCATCATCTGGTAGTGTCACAAGCAGTGTGATTGCAGTTTTAGACCAAATGTAGAAATTTATTGTTATCCTGTTTTGACTGCAGATACCCATGTGTATAAAGCCTAAGTTATTCTGACCTCTTTTTATTATTTCAAGTGTTAAAATATGTAGCTGTTTAATAGGTACTTGAGAGCTCCAGAGAATTAAACAATTATGCTGGAATTCCTTTGGTGTTGTAAATAGGTCTTTTTCCTAAAGTTTTTTACAGTTGGAAATAAAGCTGCTTCCTTTGCCCCCCCCCCCTTTTCTTTTTAAAGCTTTTGTAGTAGCTGCTTTTAGAGACTCCTTTTGGCTGTTATCTCCTTGAAGGAGGCATTGGTGTTAGCTAATCGCAAATTGAGGTGTATCTTGGGGATTGGATGTCATTTAGCTGCGAAGAGTAAGATGTTTCTCCTGGAGTTCATGATCACTTGTACATTTTCTGAGAATAGTAAAGGGGACTAGTTCTTGCATCTTGCCTAAACTATAAGTAGGATAAATGCATGCTGTCAGCTAAAATTGTCAGCTGTGTAGTTAATGTATCTGAAGACTAGTAAGTGTTAAAAATAACCATTTTTCAGTAGCTGTCAAAAATCTGTGAGGCTCAGTCACTCAAATGAATGTATTTTTCCTGGTACAAGTTTACTGCTTAAATGTACTTTATATGCTATTTGTTTTTTAACAACCTCCTTCACCTGTGATTGATAATTTGTGCCATTTTATGGGCTGGGTTTTCTCAACTGAGCATTATTAATAAGAGCCTCTTATATTTTCTTCTATGATTTACAAAAAAAACTTCACAAACTTTAAAAAAAAATAGGTGCATTAGCATTTGCCTATGTAATTTAGTAGATTAATTTTGGATTGCTCAGAACTGAATGGGTACTTTGCCTATGTAAAATAGGGCATGGACTAGAGGCCTAGACAAGGGAATGTAAAATTTATTCCAATGAAATTGGTTTCTTCAGTAATATTGAAGAAATAGGAGGCTACGATGATATAAATAATCCAGTTAAATTTCTGGGTACCTTCTCCTCAAAGTTAAGCAGAAAATATTTTGCAGTGCATACCACTGAGGTGTTACAGTTAACTGATGTCTGTCATAATCCATTATTATGCTCAGATGAGCTGACAAGTCAATCTAGAAATAAGATTGTAGAAGAAAAGATGTAGAAGAAAGGAGATCACTTGTCTTTAATATTTCCTCCAGTGTTACTTTTCTGAAATCTTCACGTGGGTCAGCCTACTGGGAAGGAGCATGAATCCAAAGCCTCGTCTGTATTGCAGTTTTGCCATAGAAATATAATTTTGGTGGGCAAATTCGTACTCAGCTTGAATTCTTCAGGTTTCTTGAAAGAAAACCAGACAAATTAAATTCTTCCTCTCTCCCCAGCGGAACAAGTCCTTTTTTTGTTGCCGTTCTACAGGAATAGTGTTTGTGTGGTGCACTGTGTGTACTTGTGTGAGCAGTGGCAATCTCTCCGCCATTGCAGCTGTCACTTTGTTAGTTGTCTCCCCCTCCCCTCCCTTCTTAATTCTCTTTAATGACACCTGCCTTCCTTTAAGGTCTCTTTAAAACGTTCGGTGGAAGTCCCTCTCTTACCAGTAACCTACATGCATCATCCTGCAGGCTTGGCTCTCTATAAAACTAGTCAAAATTACCTAAACATTATCACCTCAGGAGGAAGTTTTGGAGTCTCAGGGGCTTTAGAAAGAGTGGTACAAAAAACAGCTGTGAAATTTCACAAGGGAGTAGAGGTACTATGGGAGTACGTGTTATAGCCTGCAATTAATAAAAGCAGTGTTACTGGGAAGTGAGAAGCCAAGAAGGTGCCTTGTGCTCTGTTGTAAGTGACTCTTATCAAGGAGCAAGGGTCCTACAGTGACCTGAATGGCGGCAATAAAGCATGGAGAGGAAATAAAGAAAAGTGTCCCAGGGGACACTAAAAATTTTTAAATATTTTAAAATTATTATTATTTTTTAAGAATCTGATACAGAGGTATAGAAATGTTTTGGGGCCCAGATGGACCCAGTGGGAGGAGGGGAAGTTCAGCAAGTGTAGCATACTGTCCCTATTGATATACTGTCCCTATTGATATCTGCTTGCTTTAATTTTCTTCACAAGCCTTGCCAAGCCATTTCCCCTCTCAAAATCTTGAATCTTGGCTGACTGCCCACAGGCAAGGAACAAAGAATTTCTGTTTTTAAATGGTTGGTTTATTTTAAAAGCATTCATTGGCAGTAGTAGGCAAAATAAAAGGGGAAGGTGCTGAAAAAAAAAGATACTCTAAGGTACTTGAGGAGAGTCCTTAGACACAATGCAAAATGAAAATAATTATTGCTAGTAAGTGTAAAGCAAAACCAATTAAAATAGGAATGCATGTATTTAAATAGAAGCAGCTCTCCAGTATTTCTACAATAGTGACAAAAGGTAGTCTAGTGTTTGGGCTCTCGGATAATTTTATACCAGAGCCACTGTAAGCTTGCTGTGTGGGTTTTCAAGTCAAAAGCAGTATGTTTGTGCTTTCTACTTGAAGTTTAGCTACAAGACAAATTGGTGCTGTTCTTAGAAGCGTGTAGGAGGTAAAACCGTTCCTGGTTTAAGATATGTTTGAGGTAGTCCCAGCAGCTCATCAGCAGCAACGCTGTGTCTGCTTGATGAGCTGTGACTTTTGTTGGCCCATATATCCTTTGGCTGTGTTGAGAGACAGAACTGTCGGGGGCACACAAGATTTTCTTCTTTCTTTGTAGAAGACTATGTATTTTTGGTAGCTACTCATTTTCGCTATTCTCTTAAACCTCGTGTTTCCTTCATTTGGAATATCCATTAAAGGTATTCTCCAAAAGACAGCTAGCAATAAGGCAAAAGAATATGTTTTTTTTTTCAGTGTGCCAAGGTAATTGCAAGTCTTGGGCATGTAGAAGCAGGCTGCAGGAGAAGGTATAAAGATAGATATCCTGGAAAAGACACAAAGGCAGACTTCTTTGGCAGCATTCTCCAAAAGTGGTACAGAACTGCTAAAACCTGCAGCCCAGCAACCTTCGTAGTGCTAGAGCAGCCTTTTTTTTCCCCAGAAATATGCCTTCTTACCTGTTCTTAAGACAGCAGTGTGTTTTATAGTACTGATATTTTCACTTGAGTCTAGCAGCTATTAGTGTAAACAGTCTCTTCTATCTACTCATCTATCATGCAGTCTGGAAAGACCCTGGGGTTTCATCAGCACATTTTGGTGGGCTCTGTTATGTCAGGCATTGCTGAAGTTTTGTCAGTAAAGTATCTATCCTCTTTTCCCTCTCTGCTGTGATGTTTTTCTGTTGTCCAAATTTTACAGCAACAATAATAGGAATACTTCGAGTGCTGTCAAAAGACAGCTAAATGTGATTTCACTTGTCTGGAACTGGCATTGCTGTTAATGGTTGGTTCCGCGTAGAATATCCTGCTCTTTTATGGTGCTGTGCAGCTGTCTGAGTGAACCTGGGAACCAAACGACAGTGTTGGACTGCAACAGTCACCAGTATGGATATGCCAGTACAGGACAGTAGTTTTATTGGCATCTTCCCAAGAACTTGTGTACTCATAAAGATATGAGGAATGTGATTCTTCCTTATGCACTAGTTTTAATTGAGGCTCTGTGTAAACACTTCACTTCTTTGGGCACCTGTTTGCCAGCTGCACCTCATTCAGATTGCCAAACCAACAATTGCACCTGCTGCCAAACCAACAGGCATCTAAGACTGCAAATTACCAGAATACAAATGTCATTTTTGGCATTCCAAAAAGTCTCAGCATGTGATCTCCTGGGCTTCTAGGTGCTTATTTCATTGTCTCAGTCTTCTAAAATTAATTGGCTAGTGAATATGTACTATGCTGTTTTGGTGTGTGTCAGTCATTCTTTAGACTTCCCATTTTCATTGCTGCACAGAAACTGCTGATAGTTTTCCAAACAACATAGAACCAGCCTGTCTGCTCTCAGAATGGTCAGCGCAACTGATTCCTGTCAGCTGAGTGATGCTTAAAGGTTTCTGTTGGAAAATTAGAAAACAAAATATTTTGGAGGTCACAGAAGTAAATGGGTCAGAGGGTGCACCCTGTAAATAGATGCAAAAAAAGGGAAAATAATAGAATGGAGCTTGATGGTACTGTGGAATTTTTTTTCCTGGTATTCTGTAATGCCCAGTGATTCTTGTCTTCCTGAGATGTTTGTTGGCTATTGCAATGAGATATCACCCTGCGTGTTTACAGTTTATTGTTTACTGATACAGTACCCTCTCTGTACTGAGGGATGTTTCTTGCCATGAATTTAATAGTAATTTCTTGTACAGATGTAATTTTAGTATGGTAATTTTAAATCATTAATAATTTCATAAACTTTTTGTGCTCCCACTGAGATGGTAATAAATTCCAATTTTGTACTGTACAATTATTTTATAGTAACTATTAATGTCAGCTTTTATTTGTACTGTCCTGATTTCTGTCTGCTGTCTGTTCTATTACAAGATTTTTTCCACTTCCTCTGTAATTGGGTGCACACTTCTATGACTGTATATGGCTTTTTTTTTTATTTAAGCTCTGTCTTGATAAATCGCTTCTTCTGTTTAATGCAGTTGATAATAATAATTGGTTGCAAAGCCAGACCTGCTCTTGAATTCACAGTGTCATGTTGTTGTTGATCATAATTTGGAAGTGAGGAACAGATAAATATTGTGGTAGTAATAGATCGAGTAAAATTCCCACTTATTAAGCCTATTTTCTTAATATATTAGTTCATTAGACACCTGTCTAGGTCCTTAGAGTATCACGGAGGAACTACTGCCTTAGCATTTGAGATTCTGTCTTTCAAAATATATGACCAAAGAGGTGACTTTATTGGACTGTATGTTAACAATATTATTTTCACTGCATTTTTCTTGACTCTATCCTTGAAAGTATTTTTGATCTTTGAATCAAATGGGATTCTCTCAGGCTTTGGTTCTCTGTATTTTTTTGCATCTGCAAACTGCTTATTAATAACTACCAAAAATACCTGATGGACTCGCTGCTTTCTTTTTCTCTTACAAATAATTATCGTCATCTGCCCTGCACATTTTTCAAAACTAGAAGGTGCGCAAATCATCTCTGCAGGACAGGTTTCAATTTGCCCTATAACCATTTCTAGTGGTTTAGGAAGGCTGGCATCTCTTGGGTAGGCTAGAAAAATGGTGATCAATATGTGCCAGTCTTCCATGAGCTGATTGACTGGCAGAAATGGCAGTGCTGTAAGGTACAATAAGCTTTTAAGGATTTAGGTATGCCTTGTTTTCCTGATAACCTGAGGTTGTTTTAGGGGATGTATGAGGCATTCCTTTGCGTTATAGACTGCTTCATTTTTGTGTTATATGTTAATATAATCGCTTGTTTTTACTGGGAATGAGTAAAGGAGAATCTGAGGAAGACTTTGCAACAAAATTCAAGAAGGCTGTTTTGTTAAGTATGGGCTGGTTTCTGTGGAGGGGGGTCAGTATTCAAACTGAAGTCCGATGCTACTGTTTAGTTAAGTAGTATCAGAGCTACTAGAACTTTGCTTTATTATGGAATATAATGTATGTTCTGTAGCTTTTTCTTTTACCTTTGCTCCTTTTGTTTCATGCAGTCAATAATATAATTTATATATGACTGATTTTGAAACACAGGTCACAGGATAGAGACATGATTTTATTTTGGAGTGGATGAGCACCTTACTTCATTGTTTTTGTTGGCAGATGTATGTCAGTGTTGTGCTACCACTGGACAAAGTTGTATCCACATTGGTAGGTTTTGGCAGTACTTTTCTTAGACAATCAGCAGTGGCAGCAGTGAAGAAAACCAAGCTCTTTATATGTCTGTGAAAGGCAAACGTAGTGTCAGATCCTCATTCAGAACTGGTTGTAGCTCCAAGTTCTAATGTTTCTCCTGGCTTGGGCTTGTAACTTTCGGAATAATTGAAATATGCACGCTGATTTAAAGATCTTCGGAAAACTGGCACTTGAATCGGTCACTTTAAGCTGCTTATTGAAAGGATTATCTGGAAGATATTCTCTTCTTCATTGTTGTGGTCTGACACTGGCCAAACGCCAGGCACCCACGAAAGCCATTCGCTCACCTTCTCTTGCTCTCAGCTGGGCAGAGGAGAGGGAAAAAAAATTAACAAAGAGCTCATGCGTTGAGATGAGGACTGGGAGAAAACACTCTAAGGGCAAAACAGGTTCAAATTTAAAGGTATAAAGTAAATTTATTATTAACAGAGTCAGAGGAGGATAATGAGAAGTAAAATAAGCCTTTAAAACACCTTTTTTCCCCCCAGTCCCTCTCTCTTTCCCACCAACAGTGCAGAGAGACAGGGTGTGGGAGTTTTGGTCAGTTCGTCACTCGAGATCTTTTTCTGTTTGCTCAGGGAGAGGAGTCTTTCTTCTGCTGTGCCTGAGTCCCTCTCACGGGAGACAGTTCTCCGTGAACTTCTCCAGCGCGGCTCTAATCTCACAAGCAGCAGTCCTGCCAAAACTGCTGCAACGTGAGTCCCTCCCATGGGCAAACAGTCTTCCCAAAACTGCTGCGGCGTGGGTCACTCGTCCACGGGGTGCAGTCCGCTAAGGATAAGTTGCTCTAGTTTGGAAGCAAGGGCCCTCTGTCTCCAGAAGCAGAGGCCCTCTCTCGCCATTCGTGTCTCCCACTGGATCACAGCTTTCTCTGGTATCCACCCGCTCCAGCGTGAGCACTTCTCCCATGGGCTGTGAGTGGATCTCTGCATCCCCCATGGACTTCATGGGCTGCAGGGGGACAGCTTGCTTCGCCATGGTCCTCACCACAGCCTGCAGAGGAATCTCGGTTCCAGTGCCTGGAGCACCTCCTCCTCCTCTTTTTCCATTGACCTTGGTGCCGCCATGTTGTTCTCCCTCACATGTCCTCACTTCCTCCTCTTCTCTATCTGGAAGAAAAACTGCTGCCCGTAGGTACCATTGCCAACAAGTTCAGCCAATTCAAAGATTCTTGTAGGATCCCGCCGAGAGGTTGATTTTGTCGAGGTTTCGCATTGGGGAGTTGCTGGCTGTGTTTCTGCCGCCAGCCAGGCGGCCCCACTGGCACCATGCAGGCAGTGGTGGCCACCGCGGCGCTGGCACTATTTAACACCTCTCTTCATGTGGGGTGCCGGGAAGGAGAAGCCGCCGCCCCTGCCCTTCTGCTTGCAGCGCAGTTGGCTAGGGGCGGCCAGGCAGGCCAGGCTCGCCATAGGCCGCCAAAATGGTGGCAGTGTGGTGCATCGCCGCCGGCTGCGCTGGGATGCCCTGGTGGCAGCGCCTTGCCATCTCTGGAAAAAACTGCCCCTGTGCTGTTTTGATTTTCTTCTTAAATATGTCGTCACAGAGGTGTTACCAACCTCTCTAATTGGGCCAGCAGCATGTCCATCTTCAGAGCCATCAGGGATTGGCTCTGCTGGACATGGTGGAAGCTTCTAGCAGCTTCTCACAGAAGCTGCTTCTGTGGCCCTCCCCCACTACCAAAAAACCAGGCCATGCCGAATCAACACATTCATGGATTCTTGGATTGCCATTTTGCCTGCAGTCTACTTGGGTTTTGTTTGATTTGGGTTTGTTTTGTTTAATATTTTGTTTTGTTTTGGGTTTGCTGGTTTCGGGTTTTGTTTCTTTTCTTTCTCTCCTCAGATTTTCAAGTTTTGTTCTGGTTGTACTCCTTCATCTTCACGGTTGTTGTCCTTTTGTCTCAGTCTCCGTGATTAGGGATGGTGGGAATTCCAACAAGATGTAGATCTGATGCACCCTTTTTTCCTGTTGCTCTCTGCAGTGCTTTGACTGCCTTTGCCACAAAAATCCCTCAATTGTGGTTGGGAGAGTGGTATGCCAGCGTTTCTCTTCAGGATGTATCAGTGTGAAGAAGGAAGTCTCAGCTTCCTTTTTTTCCTGCTCAGAGAGGATTTCCAACTCAGCATATTCTGTGCTTTGAGAGAATGAGGGGAATAAAGATCAGAAGAGACAAATGTTCCTTCTTACGTGTGTGCTGTTACCTTATGGGATACTACCTCTAAATTACTGAAAATATAAGTCCATTCTGAGTCCAAGTTTTGTTGAAACGATAATGTTCTTGTAGAGAAGTGCTGACCCTTCAGGGCAACAAGAGGTACAAGAATATTCCAATCCATCCATCTTACTGTGCTATTTTCTTCTTAATGTGTGCTCCTTCTGCTCCAATCCTCTCTTTTTCCTACTTCCAAATAAGGTGGGTATAAGCTTGCTTTTTTTTTTTTTTTAACCCCACACTGTGTAATCTTGGAAGGGTCTTGCAGGGACTGTGTTATGGGTCACTAGAAGTGCATGCTTCGAGGGGAAAGAGGAGACCAAATCTCCAGAACTTTGAGATTGCACTGGAATTCATTAAGGTGGAATGGCCTTTAAAAATTTGTAGGAAAAATGACAAGTACAAATAGTTCCCTTCATTTTGGTACACCTTGCTCTCAGTTCCTTTGCTTAGTGTCAGTATTTGGGTGTTATGCAATTTCCCAGCAGGTTAAGTCCTTGATTTCCATTAGTTTCAGTAGTCAGTGTGTGCACTGTGAATCAGATATACATGGCGATGGCCCACTCTGCAATTCCTGCTGCTGCTTGGCAGGAGTTTATTCAATCTGTTCCTCTTGGCTAGACCTCTTATCCTGGCTTGTGGTCTTATTTACAGTGTGATGGCAGAGTTATTTCTACTCCAAAGGACTGTAGTGATATTGTCTAAATGCTTCAGGATGAGATATGGCTGGAGGTCTGTGGAGAGCTGAACTAAATTTAAGTTTTGCAAGAGCTATCTGTTCTTTTCAGTCCTTTTTTTTTAAATTATTATTTTGATTAATAGAAGAAGTATACACTTTTGGGAATGGGGGTTGAAACTTATGGTCTCTCCTTCAGAGATACAGTTTGGTCTTCTGAACCATCACATGAATACTCTATTCCTGGACCTCGTATTGTTTTCCATCATATTTGATACTGTTCAGAGATTATGTGGATACGTAATGATGTGGATGCAGTTTATTCTTTAAAGTCTGAGTGCAGAGCCATGGATTTGGCAAAGAGCTAGGGAAAAGAAGTTTTAGTTAGTGCATGTTTAGGGAAGATCTGTACAGGAAATCTTAAACCACACAATTCCAAATATTCATGCTGTGGAATGTAAGTTTTTATTGTTTTCTCTCTTAATTTACGGACTTAAGACGAATTTGTATCTTAAAACAGTTTGAGGGGGGATAAGCACATTCCTTGAACGATGTACATCCCACTGCATTTACAGTGGGAGTTCAAATTACTGCGTGTTGGCTGTCTGTCCTTGTGCACGGTCATACCCCACAGTGGAGGGTGAAGTGAGCTGTTCCTCATTCAGTGGCTTGGGATTGCCACTTGCGTTAGTGCACCCAGCAGTAAGAGTTTATGTACTGGCAGTGGCTACCATAGGGCATTTTACATACAACAGGCTGTTACTTTACAGCAGCTTTGGTGTCCAGGACCTAATGTCGCCCTTGCCTTGGGTTAATCATTTTTAGAATAATTTAGATATGCATGTTGATTTTAGAGCACTTCAAAAATTTGCCACTTGAATCAGGCGCGCTGGCTTGCCTGTTGAGAGGATTATCTGAAGAGTGAAGGTGAAGGGTAAGCGACAAGCAGGGCGCGGCGCCCTGCTGGCAGTAACACTTGTGTTGGCAGGAGACCAAGGAGCCGGGTATCGGCATAAGGCCAATGGAACTGGTCAGTGGAGGGGATGGAAAGTGCCATGGAGGTAGAGTTAGGTTTAGATGAGAGCTCAGCAGCACGAGAAACTCGGTCTCAATATTCTGGTACAAACCGAGGCCTAAGTGCCACTACGGAAAGTCTGGTGAGGAACTCTATTAGATGCATAATTGCGGTCTAAAAAGTGCTTGTGTCAGGTAATATGTGGGGAAGAACTGGGAATAATGAGGAAAAATGTAACTATTGTGTAAAATGAGTGGCTTTATCTGGACTATGTTAAATAACAGAAATTCTCTTTTAAGAAAGTATTGACTATGTGGAGTAGTTTCAGAGATGGGTGAAAAATGAGAAATACAAGGTATACACATGGAAAGAGTCTGAAAATGTGGGATATGTTTGAGGGGTAAAAATTAGAAAAAGAATGATGCATACGTAAATATATGTGCATGTACATATATGATGAATCTGGAACATCTGTTGTCACTCTCTTGTAACACAAGAAGGAAATGCTGAATGAAATTCTTACCAAGCTTTCTTTTAAAAGTATGTTGAAGTCAGTTACTGGGCATTCAAATGCCTGCATTCATAGTAAAATGGAAGTGAATTCTATGTTCTTCCCTAACAATTGCTTCAAGTTAGGTTTAAAAATGTATTTCTGTTTTAAAAGCATGTACCTTGAAGCCTTCAACTGCAACTACTCCACAAGAAAATGAGTCTCTTTACTTTTTGTTTAAATCTTTTTTCTTTTTTCTCCCAGTGCAGAGATCCCTGAAGATGTGTGGCTCAGACTGCTTCAAACTGTCTGAACATTTGTTATTTAACTGCTGAAGCTTTCCTACCACTTCTTTCCTCCTGAAGCCTTAATCTGTTGAAGGATCAGAATTGGGTACTATGGTAAGACATTTTTTAAAGTCACAGTAAAATGCTGAAGGTAGGTGCAATGTGCCAATTTATTTTGGTTTTCTCTCTTTATTCAGTAGTAAGACACCAAAACAAATAAATCTTAATGGTGTACAAAGCCAGGAGAGGAAACTTTGAACTAGCTAACCAGTCAAGAAACATCATTCCCCATGTTGTCTGTTCATACTTGCCCTGTGCTTTGAAGTGAAGAATAAGAATCAAGTGAATCATTTCACAAGATCTTGTGTATAGATGTATGTGTATAACTCATCACAATGTTGTATAGAAATGTTTTACAGGTCTCTTTTAGATACTGCATTTTCTTTGAAATGCATTTGGGTTTAATGTCAGTTTAAATTCCAGTATTTAAAATACTTAAGGTGATTTGTGGAAGCACAGAAGTTTTGATTTTTGGAAAATAAAAATCAGTAAAAGTAGGAGGAGGAAACCCTGTAAATAACAAGTGAGATGGAAATATAACTGAACTGCTAAGCAGATAAAGAAAACCACAATTGTTTGCTAGATGATGCAATAATACTGCATTTGGAAACTGATATTTGTTCTTGATCTCAACAACTGTAGCAGTTTTGAATAACAAAGTGGTACTTTGCAAATTTCAGGAATCAAGACCAACTAAAACATGAGAAGATATATTCAAGATGATCCAGCCAGAAGATTTTTCACTTCATAGAAATATTATTTTTGCTTAATATGTAATATAATTTGGCAAAGGCAAATTCAATTACTTATCTTGAAATTAGGGCACGCCTGTGGCCTTCATCAGAAATGTTTCTAACATTTTCAAGAAAAAATATGTCCCAGAAACTGAGTATGTTTTTACTAGTCTTTGGAATCATTTGGGGTTTGATGTTGCTACGCTACACTTTTCAGTATCCAAGACGCCAAAGCAGCGCTGAGTTGCGTGGACAGATACTAGATCTCAGTAAAAGATATGTCAAAGCATTGGCAGAAGAAAATAAAAACCTAATGAATGGTGGTGGTGGAGCCTCTATGGCAGGATATGGTAAGAGGAAAAAAGCTGTACTAGTTACTTGACTATATTCTTTTTATGAAAACTGTAAAGTTATACGTTTTCTTTTTTTATATAGTAGTATATGCAGCTCTTCAGCAGAAAAAAAACCACTCTGTATTAACTGATTTGATTTTAGTTTATTCAGTGAAGTTGAAGATTAAGATGAGTTGCAAAATCAAGCTTCAAACATGAAATTTTTGCTTTCCAGAATTGTTTTTTAGATCTCTCCAGGTACACGAATACAATTGCTTACAGAAGTAACAGTTACATTATGCTTTTTCTGAATCTTCAGCTACTGAGGAATAAGGGCATGCTTGATACAGGGACAAAGTTTTATATTAAGTCACTTCAACATTCCAGATTCTTCTAGTACCTTGTTGCTAACTTACTGCTTCTATTTCTTAAATTTTCTTCTCCTTAAAAAAGCAGTGAAAAAGCAACATAGTAGTTGAGTTTGCAGTGTGGAGACTGCAAGGCAATTATGAATTTAGCAGAATCTCCCCTTGTTTTAGAAGTAGCCATAACAGATAAGGTCCCTTATCTTGCAAGCTTTAATATTTGCTGCATCGTATCTCTCTGTCTGATTTGCCTGTCTTGTGAATATGTACCTAACTTGATAAATAGGTGACCAGTATTCACTATCTTCTGGAATATTGAAAAGATAACTAAAAATGTTTATTTTAAAAAATAGTATCTCAAAAGATGTATAGTAATGTATTTTCATCCCCTTCTTAAGATTTCTTTAAATGGCTCTGCCTGTTGTAGGATGCCCTTTATAGACATTTGGTAAGAGTACAAGCAGCAAAAATGTGTCTGAAGTCCTTTTGCTGCTGCTCAGGAAGAAGGAAGCAAGTCTGTGATGACAAGATGTGCAGGAGCAACCCAAGAGGAGTAGGACAGTAAAAAGTGTTTAACCCTTTAATCCTTTCATTCTTAAAATTAATTTTTATGACAGTAAGAGACTGCCTTCTCTTTTCTTCCCTGTTTTCTCCTTCCACCTTTTTTTTTTGTCATCAAGGACTTCCTTCCTTTACTGTGTAATTAAGTTTTTCTGTCATTGAAAAAAAACCCCTAAAAATCCTTGTGTACTGCAGCTTTCTCCTGCTCTGTAAGTCTTACAGTGTATTTCCAAATGAGACTTGTCTTCTGAGGTTTTGTCTGAAGTTTAATAAAAAATTAAGTCATCTTTTGATCTACATGTTGATCATTGGAATGAAAACTTGACAATTCCTTTCCTCAGATTGTTGAGCACAGAATGATACTACAGAGTACATGACCCATCCTCTGTTATTGGCAGTAGACCCTGCTCTGGCTTGAATTGATAAGCAATTTATTTTTTATTTTCCCAAAGTTAACATTACTAAACAAGAACTAGTTAATTTTAGAGGGAAGGGCCGACCTGAGACTTCTTTTTTGTAATAGGAATTTTGACACCCTGTAAAACCTGGTAAGTTTGTTAATTTTTTTCAAATCTGACAGAAGATGGTGATTTGCAACAGCATAATTAGCTTTTGTTGAAAGATGTTACTGGTTTTGTGTTCCAGAACATGAGATTTTTTTTTCCCATCTTTTCTCTTATTTTTCAGTCAATATGTAAATAGATAGATTTTTTTACCCTTGCTTTATAGCTTATGTAAGAAGCGATAAGATACCTTCTAATAGCAGCTTTTCTGTGGGCTAAATCTGTCATTTAGGGGAAAGATATTAACTACCTTCTTAATGCTGGAAAGTATTTAGATATATACTCTTGCATCCAAGGCTAAAAGATGACGTAGCTGAGTATTCCAATGCTGTTGTCGGGATGAAATTTGAAATAATACCTTTGAATAGTCACTTCTAACGTTCCAACTAGTGTCTTTGTTCTTATACTCTAATATTTAATTGGCTGCCTTCACAGTTCCCTATTATGGTGGTATCTCCCTTCCCTAAAATAGCAAAGAAATGGTATTAAAGAAAAATCAAGCAGCTGTTTAATTCTGTACTTGTCTGCACTCCTTTCCAAAATGTGGTAGGGAGGATAGCAAGTCTTAAGATGTGAATATGTTGAAATGGCAGTTCTTTTTCACACGTAGTAAATAACAGGCTGTAATTTGTTTTTTCCATTATCTTCAGCTGATCTTAAGAGAACAATTGCTGTTCTTCTGGACGACATCTTACAACGCCTTGTGAAATTGGAAAACAAGGTTGATTACATCGTTGTGAATGGCTCAGCAACAAATACCACTAATGGAACTAACCATCAGGTGCCAGTGACTTCAAATAAACGTGTAAAGCCAGCAAGCAACATTAGGTAGCAAACAGGGCTGCTTTGTGTTGCTACGTCATTGGTGGATAATATTTAAGATAAGCTTTTTATCTCTGGCTAGGGCAAAGCAGTAGTTGACTCTAAAACAAGCGTAAACTGTTGTATTCCACAATGTGCTTGGATCTATGTAGGCCTAACATGTGCTTAGGTTCTCAAAGCATTGTTTCATTGCCTTTGAGCAGTGCTTCTGAAGTAATCTTTGTTGTCTCTAAAGGTATTTTGATATCACTGATTTGCTGTAGTAGGCCATTGGATAATAACGATACATGGCAAGCAATGAGAAACTTATAGGTAGGTTTCTAAATATATTTATTTAAGTATGAATATAACATATCTTTTGGATAGGTAAGCAGTACTGTAGCTTATTCATTTTTTGTGATCTGCATTAAAGCTGAGGTAACTGAGGAAAATGTGTTGCTAAACAGATGTTAGAAGATGTGCACACTTAAAATATTTTGTTACTTATTTACTAAAACAATATTAAATTAAGGATAGCATTGGTGGTATTAGTTTAAAATTGTGACCCAAAGAATGTCTTTATTTGCACTATCTGTCAGAATAGTTAAAGAGAATTTACTGTATATTTAAGGAAATTTATTATAATAGGAAAACATTCTAGGTAGTAACACTGTCCAGGTTTATCTTTGCCAGGTTTATCTCTATGCCAGAGATAGGGCAGTTAGATTATCAAAAGCAAATCATCATCTGTGATATCTTAGATGATTATTTCTTAAAAAGATATTTAAGTGTAAGTATTTTGTAATTGCAGATAAAATTATTTAAGCGATGGAAATGAGTTTTGGATATGTGAATACAGTTTATTTTTATTCATTGCTGTTTGTTTTTAACATTTTAATGCCTTGCAGTTTGTGTTGAGTATAGCACACCATCTTCCTAAATTGCTTTCTAGATCAGAAGGAAAAGCAATGAAGGGAATCAAGGCATCTCTGCATTTAACAGAGGTATATGTACTAAGAGTGTCTTATCATGGAATATTTGAGAGCTAAGGTAATGTTTGCCTTATGTCTAAGTCAGCCTTACAGCAAAGTGAATTGCATGCAGTGGGGGTGCACTGTATCTCAAATGTTACTGAAATCATATTAAAGTGCCACTGAACCTGTTTTTTAAATTGTACTGAATGTTTGGAGGGGACAGAATGTTCAGGGACTTTTGCCAAAAGTGTCCTGTAAGTGAGGTTTTGGGGATGAGTAAAACTGGAGGCACTGGATGATATACCAGGCAAAGTTATGTGTTCTTTTCCTTTCTTCTGTTTCCCTGCTAATATTCTCAATGGTTATAAAGGAAAATACAATTGCAATCGTAGTTAGTTAGTTAGTATCCAGATGATTTTTTTTTGTCACATTGTGTGTAAACATGTACTCACTTCAATGCAGAAAGAGAAAAATAAATTTTTAATTGTACTTGTAAATATTTCTGTTTGGTTGGGCTTTTTTGGTGGGTTTTTGGTTTGGTTTGGGTTTTTTGTTTGGGTGGTTTTTTTTGTTTTTTTTGGTTTGGGCTTTTTATTTTTTTGTAATTAAATGGTCTTGTCGTTCTTGCTACATGTGCTCTATCTGTTTCTGGATTGGAAAGTTGTACATCTCTGAGGTTTAGTAGTGCTCTTTCTGGTATTCTTCCTTCTCAGTCACTGAATTCTTCTGCCCTTGAAATTCTAATGCCCTGAAACTTTCCTCAGGTTAGAGGTGAGGGGGGAAAGAAATGAAAATAAAAGAACTGATTGAGATCTTTAATGGTGAAGACTTCACTGTTTAACCTAAGAGTAAAGATGGTAAGTGCAGAACTTCTTTTGAACCTGCAGGTTGACAACATGAAGATAGACAGATAGATAGATAGATTTTTATATCCATCTGTCTAGTTTATTTCCTAGATACTTGACTGTTACAAACCAAAACCTTTGTGCTATAAACATACAGTTCTTGTGTGTATATACAAAAGTAACTTTTTTTTTCTTGTGAGGGTATGTGAAACCTCAAAGTTATTGAGGAGTATTAAACAAGCATAACAAGACTCGCAAGTTGAGTCTTTGTCGTTGTGTGCACAAGCAAGTTATTTTATATAGGGGATTTGGAGATGGATACATGCAATCGTGGTAATTCCTAGGGCCATTAGCAAGTGGTTGCCTTTTTTCTTATGTTTTGGTAGCCCAGTGGCTCATTAGCCCAGTGGAATTAGTTTGTACTTGAAAAAATATTATATATATATTTATATAGAGAAAACTGTGAACTACCTCACTTACGGCATGAAAGTTCCATTCATGAATACAGTTGAAAGAACTGTGCTCCAGCAGTGCAGAAGGTGAAAGCTGACCTTCATCCTTCTTGCTGAGATGACAACACTTTTCAGAGTGACAAAACTAAACTTAAGGTGTGCAGACTAAGGTAGAAAAGGGTAAGGAAGGGATAAAGGAAGGGTCTCAGCTGACTTTCCTATTAACAACAGTAGTAAGAAAACATCTGCATGTTCTAGCCTGCAGCCTCCTATATAGGAGATGTGAGAGGTATGGCAGCCCTACAAAGGCAGGAGGTTGTGTAAAGAACCCAAGGGCTTGTGAAGAAGAAGCAAGATAAAGCCTACGACTTACCCCAGGTCCAAAATGCTTGATAGTATGACAGCATTTGGTTGTGTTGCCCAGCATATTTTTTCTTTCTGAGGGATATTTAAGTAGTGTTTCTGCTGTGCTGCAGTTTTTATGGTGCAGCTGTGTATTTCCCATTTCAGATGACATCACAAAGCCCTCCAAAGTGACCTCATTCAAGTGTTCTGCATATGGAATCTCTTTATGCTTGGTTGGTTCTTAGGCTGGGTGGGGTTTGGGGTATTATTTCCTCTTCTTTCTTTTCCTTCTGCCCTTTGGAAGGCAGGAGACCTCTCTTATATAAAGAACTGCTGATTTGGGGGAGGGGGGAGTCTTTTGGTTTTGTTCTTGAAATCTTTTGGTAAATGAGGAGACTTGAATTTTCCCAGCTGTAATTTGCCTCATGAGTGTTTATCAGCTGATTTCACTAGGTAATTGGCAGTACTTCTGTGCCTCTGAGTGATCGCTTAATGTAGGTAGCAAAAAAATGTTCAAGACCCACTTCCGAACAAAACTTCTAATGAAGAAAAATGGAAAGAGAAGAGTATATATTGACTGCTGTCTAAATAGACAGAAACAGCACAGGTCTCAATACAGCCCTCAAGTTCTACAACTAAATACCTGGCAGGCAAAAATCTTGGGGAAATTGTCTTTATTCTCTTGTTCTTTCTGTTGTTTTCTCATCTAAATAAATAATTTTGAATCTCTGCGTAGTAACCTTAACGTAATGAAGATATCCCAGCATTGTCTGACAATTGTGTGTGAAGAAGAAGAAAGAGTGCTGAGTGGTTCCACATTAAAGAACTTCTGGGATGAATGGTGGACAGATGGACAGACTCTCTAAAACACACTGAGACAGCTCTTAACAAGCTGCCTGTGCACTGTTAGGATAATAGAAGTTTGCTGATCTGTTTTAAATGAAATAATTTTAAAAATACAGAAACATGGCTCGAGGATATACAGGCTCTTGTGTTTAGTGTGGTGAAACATCAGTATCCTTGGCACCCACTATTACGCATCACATATTGCACAGTTGTCTGTTTTTCCAAGTAACTGCTAAATCCTTGTTTTTCAATAACACAATCATTTACAGAAGCTGACTAGATAGATCTGAATTCTAATTAAAAATATTTGCTAATGCAGAGGTTTCCAAGCTGCAGCATGTTTGTGATGTGCGAGTTGCTTTAGCAACCAAGCACCTCCTGTGCAGGTTACGTGTTCTGGGGTTATTTGCTGCTGTCACAGCCTTTGTTTTTGGGAATGCAGAAGCAGAGTTAATTTTGGAACCTCTATCAAGAAGTTTGTTTAGAAAAATGATTGTATAAAATTTAAGATCCCTGTTTATTAAGTTTTCTTGAAAACCTTTTAATTCCTAAAGATACGCTGACTAATTGAATGAGCTGAATGTTTAAAACATTCTTAACATAAAATTGGTGTGGTATTTTTAAAGGTGTTGTAGAGTGTCAGTTGATATATTTAACAATCCAAATATGACCCTCCTTACCTATTGATTGTGCTCTTTCATTGTTTTGTACTTTACAAAACAAAGAGCCTGTTATCTTTGTGGTTCAGTTTAATGTATCTGCTAGTATGCCACCTTCAAAGGCAAGAGTGAAATGGGAGACTTCCCTTTATAGCAGCCAAAAAAGTGAATTAGACTTTTGCTGTTTTTCATGTGGAAAAGACCAATACTTGAATGGGTATTTCATTCAATGGGTAACCTCAGTTTATTAGGAATGATGCACATAGGTGTTTGAAAATAGCCTTTAGATTATTGAAATGAAACCCAAGTTTAAAAAAATGCGCATTGCATACATTCGTGGAATCACATCTCTTAAGCACCAGTGGCATCACATGCTGCTGAATTATCTCTAAGTGATCTTAATTACTACAAGTTTCTGTCCCGGTTTGAGACAAGTTACGGAAAATGCTCTGGAAGGAACGTCTCCTCCAAAGAAGGCAGGTTACAGCCATCCCTCCCCCACCAGGTTCGGAAAGAATTTTCCTCGGAGGAAAGTGAAAAAAAACTATTTATTTAACAAGTAAAGTGCACGCAGGCATGGAAAAAAAGAATAATGCTGAATAATAAAACCTCTCACTGTGGAGAGAACCTGGGTAGATCTCAGAGTCCTTTGTGGGTGTGGCTTTCTCCTCTCCAGAGCTGGGGTTCGGCGTGGGCCCCTCCGGGCTGGTGTAGAGTCTCCTTATGATGTTCTGGTGTTGCTGAACAGTCCAGAAGAGAAGAAGAAGAAGCCAAAGTCCCAGGGAAGCAAAGGAGTTTAACTCTCCATCTCTCTCCCGAGAAAAGGAGCCAAGGGCGGGCTAAAGCAGGAAGGTGCTTTCCTCCGCTCTGCAGCAGCAGCAGCAGCTGTCTCTGTTTTGAACACCAACCGCTGAAAGAATTCCACTGGCTCTCCCCCCTCTCCCTTAAAGGTACAGAAAGGCACAGGATTCATGTCTGGGCATAGAGCAGACAATAGGGAATACAGTATCGTACAGTCACCCCAGGACAGTTTCCTAACTATGTTTGTCAGTACCTCCAGCAAAAACCTTTTGTTATTAATTGATCTTTGCTTGCACATGAGCTTCCACATTCCCTGTAGCATTCATCAGCTTACTCTTGTCAGTTGTGTCTAATAGGGTTCTGTTTTTCTGATAGCAAAACTGAAGAGAAACATATTGACATTTTTAAATACTGTAAACTAGGTTTAATAATACACAAACTAATTTTTATTGTAGCATAGTATGTGGTCATGTTTAGAAGTTTATAAAAGTGAGTACTGCTTGCATTTGCTTTTAAGTATATCGGGATATTGATAACACACGTGGAGGGAGGAAACAATTTGATGGAAACTGTTTCTGTTATTCTTTATGCCACTTACATTCTTCTTGTTTTCAGAAGAGCTAATCAGATAGTCATTGACCAGATCCATAGAAATAAAATGACTGACTACTACTTCAAAATAATGACTTGAGGTCTAAAATATTAAAACAGGTTTTTCGTAAATTAATTATTTTTGCATTAGTGATGTGCCTATCTTCAATTTATAGATGTTTCACTGAGAATAATTTTAAGCACTTGTCAAACTTGTAAGGGTTTTAAAAATTTAAAGGGTCACACATTTTATTGTTAACAGAGGGTGTTGAGAGAGACTGTCAACACCCTATGAAGCATTAAGCTGTTGCCTTTGATGTGTAGGCAGCACCTTAGGTCTCACAGAGCTGTACTGTAAGTATGTATCCATATGTTCAACCTACTTTGATGTGTTCGGGGATCTTGGGCCAGCAGTATCCGTATGCTACATCACAACTATAGGAGGTAAAACATGCCATCTGGATTCCTGTTCCTTTTACTTACCTTGTGTCGTGGCTTCCTCATGGTAGCAGAAAGCCTTCTTTTTTTTTCTTCCCTGCTATTCAAAATTATTTGGTAGTTTACAAAAAAAATAATCTGTTTTGGCAGTCTTTAATGAATTTTATTTTGGATGTCTGTTAACAATCTCTTAGAAGGGATGAGAGACAGGAATGGGTTTTCTAAATTCAAAATGTATTCCAATACTCATGCTATGACAGTAAAAAGAGAGTGTTTGAGATACCTTTATTATCTAAGAACTCAGTTTCTGAGTTACAAAGTGTTTCACCTTTTATATCTGTTCCCAAGTAAGTCTACCGATCCAGATTTGGATACAAGCAGATCTTGCGGGGGGCTTAGGTGCACTGGGTGCTAATAAACTGAACACTCTCTGTACTGCAAAACACTTGCTGTGATCTAATCCAGGAAAAAAATCCTCAGTTTTTTCGATGGGAGGTGGTAGTTCGTAGGACAGATGCCTCACGATAAAATTACTTCATTTCCTGCTCTCAGTAAGTTCTCACTGGCTGTTCATGCATAAACACTGACACGAGTGCCATATAGACTTAACATTTGTACCCCTCGCTGAAAGCTGCCTTATTAAGAAACCTGGCTCTTCTCTCTAAACTCAAACTGTATTTCAGAGGACTGTTTTTAACAAAGATCTTGCACAGATGAGGCACATCAACCCATAACACAGGAGCTCTGCTCATTCCGTGTGAACCAGGGTTGCCAGAGCACTTCCCTGGCACACACCACCCCTTTTACTGGCAGTGCCGGGATCTCTGGCACCAGCAAAATGTGCATACAGATAAGGTATCTCAGAGATCTTCAGTTTTGTGTAGCTCCTGTGCAGCAGTGTGTTCCTCAGTGTGTTCAAACTCCCTGTCTGCAGAGCTGCTTGTCCTGCTTTCAAGGTCCCCTTTCCGCCCTCTGTTTCTTTTTTGGAGTTTTGGTCACAGGAGGAATTTTCCCTGATTTTCCCCTGACAATCCTGACCTTTTTTTGTGTGATTTTATTTTCTTCCACTGGCTTGCTTGAAGATGAATTGCCTGCAGTGGGGACTCGCTCCCATATCTTTCCTGCCTTTGAGGGTGACCTGTTTGTGTTCAGATCTCAGTGGGACAGAATGTGTGTGTTGTGTTGCAGTGCTGTCTGCTCTGCTGAAATTTCTTGTACATGTGGCATAGCCACAGGACAAATGCCCAGACCATATGCCCTATCACCTTATTTGGATACTGCTGGGAACCTGAGGGTGTCCCTGTTGTTTCTTCTCTCTCTGGTGGGTGTTTTGGCAAAACATTGCCGTGGTCCTTGTAACGTTCCTCTTCACCTTCTGCTGCATTGCTGGTGCCTTGCCCAGTTCTAAACAATGTGGAGATTTCCCTGAATTGCTGTAGCTTTTTTTTTTTTTTTTAGGAAGTATCACTGTCTGGTATGGAAAAAGCCTTTCTTCTTGAATCTCAGTTTGACAGTCTGAAGGCTCATAGCTTATGCTAGCAGGCAGAGCACAATTTAAATACCAATTTCCTAAGGCTTGGATAAGGAAAAATGTACTATATTTTTTCTTCACGTATTTGGTCACTTTGTGACCAGTCTGTTTGTATCAAGGAGAAGCAGTCAATTTACACAGACAGTGCAATATCAGAAATAGCAGCCTGTGGTGGGTTCACTAAAGACACGTTGGAGGAGTTGTTCCAGTGTGGTGACAGGTTGATTGTGGCACGTGGGGATGAATTGGGACTTGCAGGTTGCCGGTCTAAGAACCGGCTTTGGTTAGGAATGTTTCCAAAGTTGGCCTCCTGTAGTCTTGAACTATGAACAAAACATATATTTTCTAATGGAATATATATTTTATTTTGTAAAGGAAGAGGGATCGGTGACCAACCAAAAATACTCCTCACCTCACCACCAGAAATGGGGTGGTCTAAATAGTAGCAGCAGCAGAGGGCAATGTGGGTGCAAGGCAGGTGCTGGGGGGCTTGGGTGCTGTGCTGTGCTGTGTGGCTGGTGGCACCCGTGACTGTGGGTGTCTTTCTGAGGCACCGCACTTGTGGGTGTGTGTGTGGCCGTGCCCTGGCACTGCTGCTCAGGGAGCACGTCCATCCCAAGGGGCACAGGGGGTGACTGCCTTCCTGGGGAGTGTGTGCACACCACACGTGTCCTGTCCTTGATATCGAGCCCCTCAAGATTTGAATCAGGCTTTGCAGTTTTTTCAGTTGTTAATCAGTAGCCATAGCTGGACAGTTATGATTGAGCAATTGCATTGTGAACGTTGTATGCTCGGCTAATTTTTTGTTTAAAGGAAAAGAGAAGACAATCCCAAGGTGAAAGGTCTGTTCGGATGAGAGCCACCGCGAGTGAAGCCAGCAGAACTGAGCAGTAACTGGGGGAAAGATAATTCCAGCTGTGGGCAATCGCGACCACCTACACAAAACAGACCCCAGACTCAAATGGGCAGAGCCGTGCCTGTGCACTAATTAGCATGACAAGTGAGAGATATGACTAGCAAATAGGGGGTTGAATACTAATTAATAGAAAAATTATGCAATTTATAGTCAATGAATGNCATAGCTGGACAGTTATGATTGAGCAATTGCATTGTGAACGTTGTATGCTCGGCTAATTTTTTGTTTAAAGGAAAAGAGAAGACAATCCCAAGGTGAAAGGTCTGTTCGGATGAGAGCCACCGCGAGTGAAGCCAGCAGAACTGAGCAGTAACTGGGGGAAAGATAATTCCAGCTGTGGGCAATCGCGACCACCTACTCAAAACAGACCCCAGACTCAAATGGGCAGAGCCGTGCCTGTGCACTAATTAGCATGACAAGTGAGAGATATGACTAGCAAATAGGGGGTTGAATACTAATTAATAGAAAAATTATGCAATTTATAGTCAATGAATGCTGATGCCTTTGTTAAAATGTGTAAATAGTGTAAAGTTTTGATGATCTAGCCTTTTGTGGGTTACCACCTAGCTCCCTGCTCTGCGCAAACTAGAATAAAACAAAGCCCCGGTGCGTGAGTTGTCGCTGCGCGCCCGGTAACGAGCGACCGGGACAACAGCCCGGCGCGGGGCCGGCCGTGCCCAGGGGCGCCGCACAGACCTCCCGGATCCGCACGTTTCTCAGCCGCCGGTGCGGAGCGTGCTGCGGGCGAGCCGCCCGCCTGCCGCCGCCTTCCCTCCGCCT
>VZTD01003784.1:29549-109107 GCA_013397725.1 Rhagologus leucostigma
CGCAGGCCCTGGAGGAGTACGCGGAGTACCGGCGGTGAGGGCACACGGGCGGCGCGGTGGGGTCGCTGGGGCGGGGGCCGGGCGCTTCCAGCTGGCCCGCGGGTGCCGGCGGCAGCCCTGTCGCATCCCCGGTAGGCGGCCCGCGGCCCCGGATACCTCCGGGAGGCATGCTCGCCTCCGGCCCTCCTGAATTGGCTGATTCGGGGTCTGCGGCGGCTTCGCTCAGCCACACGCACCGCCCGCCGTTCACTGTCGCAGTCGGAGGTGCCGTGGTTGGTGTGCCCTGGTGAGGACACGTTCCAAACCTTGGCTGTCAGCAGCGAAGTCACGCAGAGTCCCTCGCATCCGGGCCCGCCCGGCAGCTTGTCCGTGCGATGTGCTGTGAGAGGCCATCTGCTCTATTAGGGGCATCCCTGCCCACGGCAGGGGCGTTGGAGTTAGATAGTCCTTAAAGTCCCGTCCAACCCAAACCATTATTTCATAATCTGCCAGCCGTACAGCTCTTTCAGAATACAAGCACTTCTGTGCATCATGAGTTCCAAGTTTTGCATTGTGTAAATCCCTTATGCTGCTGCGTGTCTTTGCTAATCTTGTCAATGGTCCTCTCAAAAGGCTGAACAAAAATAAACACAGTCATTGTGCTCAGATGAGATCTTAATTTAGTTTAGGAAAATCTTGAGTAAAAAACCAGAGGAAGGCACAGTGGTATTTCTTACATAAGATGTGCAGTGATTCAGTGGGTGTTGGCTGGGTTGACATGCAAATGATAGTGTTGTGTTGGCACATTATTCTGGTGCTGTACAGTGCTGGCAGTGCACAAATCCACAGAATATTTGAGAAAGAATCACTCGTTCAGTATGTTTTAGCATATCCGATAAAGAATAACTGAAATATTTACAGACATTAATAAAATCACTTTCAGCATAGCTAAGTGCTGCAGTTAAGTCTCAATTGTATTTTACATATTTTATTTATTGTCTTTAATTGTTTCCATAAATGCAGAATTTGGATGCTGCTCCAGAGTTCTAGCTATTCAGTGCCCTTGAATTTGAACATAGTGATAGCTTGAACAAATGGGCCTGTCTGAACTGAGGGTACAGCTCCCACGAACTTCAGCTGCGGAAACTGGTATAGTCTTCTTGCAAATCAGAAGACAGCTTGGATGTGTTGTTTGTGACTTTGATGGCAGTGTGGTTACCTGCTTGCAGCTGAACACTCAGACTAGACTAAGAATAATCTCCTGATACAAGTTTGCAGTACAGTTGGGTGTAGATGGGTGAAGTGACTTGTCAGAGGTCAGTCGAAGTCTGAGACAGAGTTGGCTGGTTACATGACCCTTGATGCTCATTGCTTTTTTTTTTTCCAAAAGAACCCTTGGTAGTTTGCTGTATTAATATTTTCCTTCTCTCTTAGAACTGGTTTTCATTCCATCAGAGCAAATTTTTTAAAAGAGTATTATTCAAAAAATATTCTCTAAAAATCAGCTATAGTTCTGTTAAATTATTAGAAAAGTAACATGAAATACAAGATTTTTTTGCATTTACAGAAAAAGTGCTCTTATATATTATTTGAAAAAAATATCTGGAGAAACCTTTTATTGTCTTCATTTTCTTATGGCTTTTTTAATGCCATGTATGCAGAATTGTAGGTGATGATGATGGAGGAAAGCTCTTTACTCCTGAGGAATATGAGGAATACAAAAGAAAAGTATTACCAGCTCGGCTGCAGAACAGGTTGTATGTGAGCTGGAGATCACCAACTGGTATGGACTGTAAGCTTGTGGGACCAGAGACACTGTGCTTTTGCACTCATCGGTGGGTAGCTTCCCTTCTTTTATACTTTAGTATTCTTAAAAATCAAGAAAATGTGACATATTCCCAGACACATTACAGTAGCACATAGACAAGTTTATTTAAGGTTAAGGCTCGAGCAAATTAGGTTTTAAATAATAAGAACTGTTTGTAAATATAAATGTCAATATATTTTTGAGACCAAAATGATTTTGTAGCCTCAATAAATTCAGCTGTAAGGCATGAGTTAACGTAGATCAGATTGATTCTAGTAGTGCTCTCAAAATGAAACATAAGGGTATGTGATAATTATGTAATGAACAGATGTAAAAGCATCTGATATTATGCATTTAATTGAAAATCAACAATTAACGATATCATTAAAACTACTTCAAAACCAAACTTGTCAAGTAAATGATAAGCCTTTCAGTTAGTTATCTGATAAATACTAACCAAGTTACAAAAGCTATTATTTTTCCTGTTATAGGTATAAGCAACACAAAACAGACTATGAGGAGCTTCCCGAAGAGCGCCCTATCTGTGTGCCTTGCAGAGTGAAACATTGCCTGTGCCAGTCCTACCAGTTTGTGCCCCTGAATGGCACCCAGCCCATCCGCTGCCGCTGCAAACACTTCGCTGATCAGCACAGCGCGGCGCCCGGGTTTCCCTGTAACTCGTGTAAGTGGCTGCTGGGCTCGCAGCATTCTTTGCCAGGAAACTCAACAGGAACGGCGTGTGAGGGATCCGTGTTCTGCCCAGGGTATTGGGTATGTGCTGCACTCGTCACCTTCCTTGAGGAAGGATGAGAAGTGGGAAGGAAGGCAGCACCTTTTGCACAGGAGGGTTTAGAACAACATCCTTAGTTTCCTCAGCTCCTGTGAAGGAGTTTAAACCTCTGAATGCTTCAGATAGGTGCTTATGGAGACAGATGCCTGAAGATACACGGTATGAAAGCACCCTGTTGGCAGTTTGTCCCTTTCAGCTGCAGGCATGCGCCTTTTCCACCTGAACTTGGTCATTTGAGAGCGAGAAGTTTTGTTCTCCATTCCTCTATTGCCTGGGTGACTATAACATTGATATATTTTTATGTCTTTTCTCAACTCAGCAGGAAGCAGTACTCTGTTCCCAAATAATACTATTGCTAGCACTCTAACAAAGCAGTTCGTGAGCATATAGATTGTGGGTCCAGAAATGCAAATGGGAATGGAGTTTCAGCAAGATCTTAGAGAAGGGATTAAGAGGAAGCTTTTTCCTACAGTTGTTTGAGGTTAATGTAGTGAATCAGCAGTAATTATTAACCACACTAAATAAAAAAAGCATAAAGATGTTTTAGTTTGAAACCTCAAATTACGTAAGATGAAGATTTTTTTTTTTGCTAGAGTTCTCTACTGTTATTAAATCTCTTTCATGGAATGTCTCTATTTTGTACAGAAAAAAGTGTAAACAGTTTTTGCTGGTTGAGAATCATATCCCACGGAATAAACCGTAAAATATCTATATGACAGCCTTTCAAGAATTTGCACTAAGTAATGTGATAATCTTAAATGTGCAGCTGGATAATTCAGGCTATATCCATAGAACACAGTGTTTTCAATATTAATATACATATAATGCCTTTTGTTTAGTGTTTCTCAAAAATACCAGACACTTCTGAGGGCTTCACAGATTTCCCAGTGAAGTGCCAAGAATTGCTTCTCTTTTGGACTTGTGTTGTTTTAATGTAATGGTGTTAGTCTTGTCCAGTGTTGGTAAATCTAATGTGATAGATAAGTTATAACTGAAAAACTTAACTGTTTGTTGCTCTGTATATTGCGTATACCGTATTCTGTGTCCAAACACAGAGTTCTGTTACTGAGGAGTGCTCAAAATGATATGAAAAAGCATTTTTTCAAGAATGTGATCAGCATGTTACACAAGACTTAAAAGAAATCTTTTCTGGTGCTCCGCAGAATGAACTGTGAGTTGGAAGCAGGGTAATTTGTATAATGCAACATTTGCAACATCACTTCCTCAATTTATTGGTCACATTGCTCCAGAGGGGCTTTAATGACAGTTTTAGATGTAGCTAGAGCAGACAGGTCACTTTACTCTGTTTCTGAATGTTCCATGATATTTGTATAACTATTTCAGTTACATCCTGTGGCTGTGTAAGCTTAAAAAACCCCTGAAAGTCAGGCTAATGATAATCTTGTATAGATCCCATTTTGTTGCTTCCACAGTCTCTATTTGCTACTGAGAAAATTTTGCTGATTTTAAAAGACGTTTAAATTGTGATTTCTGTAATAAATTGTGTTATGAAGTTTCTTAGCCATGCAACATTGACACGTGCTATACACCTTTGGAGAGAACGCTGCCAAAATGCTGGCAGGTTGTCAGCTTCACCCAGTGTCAGAACTTCTTTTCCTTTTATTCGTTGTGAGTGGATGGAGAGAGGTGTTGCTAACAACAATGGACACAAGTTGCAACATAGGAAATACAGTTAGGTATCAGAACAGAAATTTCTGATCCACCATTGGTCCAGGCTGCTCAGAGAGGTGGAATCTCCATCCTCAGAGGTACTTGAAACTTGGCTCAGTAAGATCCTGCGACTGGATGGCCCTCATGATCTAATCCCAACAGTCGTCCTTTCTCTTTTATATGGCCTTTTCATACAGCTGGATGCTTAAATTCCATCACCATCTCACCCGTTTACTTGTTTCTTAGGTTCCAAGTGCTCAGGCTTTCATAGCTGCTTTACCTGTGCATGTGGCCAGCCAGCATATGCTCACCAAACAGTCGTGGAAACGAAAGAGGAGCGCTTAGCCCAAGGAAAGCCCGTGGGGCAGGATGTTCCTTACGCTGCTATGGGAGGACTGACTGGTTTTAGTTCGCTAGCAGAAGGCTACATGAGGCTCGATGACAGTGGAATAGGTATGTGCAGCTGACCTAAGATGAAATTTTAATTCTCCAGCTAAGTTTTGAAAAGTACTAAATCAGAATAGATTTTCAAAGTTTGAAGGCAGATTGGATCAATAGGAGTACGACTGCAGGAAGACTGTTCCTTTCCAGCTGTCCTCAGGTGTTAAGGGATCATGTTGTCCAACTTCTGGTAATGAGCTGATAAAAAACTCTTTTTCAGCAATTCTGGAGTTCAGCCTAATTGCTTCTGGTTGAAATGCAGCATAGCCATAGAAAGAACCTCTAACTTCTAATACTTCCTGTAACCTAATACTTCCACCTTCTATTTATGTTAGTCCTTTAGCCTAATACTGCCCAGGTATTTCTTGGTTATATATTTACAGCATTTTTGTTTCCAAACTCAAAGGTTAATAGCTGTTCAGCATAAAAAAAAGTGGTAATTGGTAGAACTTTTTAACAGACGTTAGATGGTCTTGACACTTTTTCTGCTCTGTGATTTTGTGTCATTTAATAATGCACGTTTTGTCCTGAAATACTGTTTTATCTATTATTGCCACATGCACATTATTTATTTTTTAAATTCTTATCTGGATTCCTGGATTTGTCTGAAGTTTGGAAACTACAGCATTACTGTAGTAATTAAAGAAACAAAGCTTTTCACTCCTTTTGAAGCCATCCTTGTAATGCTTTTGTTAACTCCAGTTTATGGGGTCTGCGCTGAGAGCTGTAGATATGAATCTGTAACCTTGTTTTGACCCCATCTTGTGTATTAGGACTATATCTCCTGGAGTTAATTATTGTTTGCATTCAACTTGTTTTCTAACAGGTGCTCCTTCTGCTGAACTTTTAGAAGCCCCCATTACTAGCATGGATCATCCATTTCTAAAAGCATTTCAGGGGCCTTTGAGTTCCGCTCAAACCATGCCACAAATAGCAGGTGATGTATAAGTAGGATAATGCTGTTATACAAAAAGAATTTTATATAAGATTAATTGATTTTATTAATGAATTGAAGGATGCTCAGGGCATTGAAATGAGTATTGAAGCCTTGCTATGTGATAAGTTAGTACAACATTCATGTACTTCAAATGCTTAGAATAACTTCATGCTTGCTATTTTTGCTTGTGATGTGTTTTTTACCTTAAATTAATTTTTTCTTAGTGTTTATTTTCTTTCCCATTAATGGTGTCACGTATCCATTGGATCAGTTTTTAAAATTCTTAATTCTTCTCAGAAGCTCATCATATCTGAATGGGTTGTACATATTCAGCACAATCCTGTGAAACTGCCGTCTGCCAGCAAGCTTTTTCTACATGGGATTATGGATCACTTATGCTTATTTTATGTCCCTTATTTAGTACAACAATTTAGCAATTACTATGGCTGTTGAACTCCTTTAAGACAATTAGTAATAGGTGCAATCCTAAACCAAAAAGGTTTCTCTTTGGTTCCAAATGCTGGGTTTTGCATTTGCTTGTAAAGGTGAGTTCCAATTTTAAGTGGCTTTTGCCGAATGTAAAACATAACTAATGGAATAGCGAGTATCATGAATAAAAAAGGGGTTTTGTTTTTTGTTTTTGTTTTGTTTTTCAGGTAGTTCAAGTGCCACAGGGCAAGTTTCTCACGGAAAACAATCAGAAGCTGATGACATGGCTTACTTCGAAAAACGTTATCAAGAACGGGCAAGTTACTACATTTATTGCTTAATTTAAATACACTTTCAAAGAGGATGTCTGAAACCGATAAATGTATGATTGAAGTGGCATATAAATGCCTTATAATATTCTTTCTCAATTCCTGAGAAAGCTAGCTTCTTCACATAAATTTTTAAATACAGTTATGAGCTATTCCGGGATTTCAGGAGTCCATCATGTGTGGGATAGCATTTACCTTAACCAGGCAGATTTTAATTGACATAACTCTCTATTACAGAGAACCAAAACATTTTACTATGTGGCAAAAAGAAACAACAACGCAGACTCACGGAAACTCCACTGTGACATTTAGGACTGTGTGTTTGCTACTTCAGTTATAAAACTTTATAATATTCTTTTTTTTTTAAATTAATGTCTCTGTAAATTTGGCTAAATCTGATCTGTTAAATGATCTGTATCACTCACTTAGAGGTGCCTCTTCCACCCCACTGACTACCTTTAATTTAAATGCCCTGTGGTGTAGGTTGTTCACATGTTTAAATACCTGTTCTTTCCCCACGTTAGCCCTTTAGCTCTACCATCTCAGCCGAAGTATGTCTCGACTGTTTATGAATTCTTTCGTAAGGCAATGTTTCATAATTAACTTTTAAAATCTAAACTGTTTTGCTGTTTTGCTTGCTGGCTCTCAATAAGGTGTTTGTTAAGGAGAAAGCTGATCTAGCTTTGTGAAATTTTAAATAATTTTCTTTGTTTTGTAAATCATCACAAAATACGGACAGATGTTACAAATATTACATCGGTTCATAGAAAATTCAAATTCAAATTTCTCAGTTTCTTTTCTCGCCCAAGATTTTATTTTCTTTGCAAAAGGTAGTAGGAATTTTAGGTAGAAACCTCAAGCCTCCGAATAGGGAAAAGTGTTTTAAAATGCATTTCTGTGTAGACCAACAACATTTGCTTAGCGGTGAGTTCATTTGTAGACATCCAAATGAGGTCTTGTTTCCTTTTGATATTATTTTATGGTGGGAAAAAGCATGTTAATTTCTTTTCTTGCATTTTTGATAGCGGCATATGTATTAGATGAGATGGAAATGTCTCTGCATCCTTTTTATAGAATTGCTCTAAATATGAATTCATGCACTAGTAAAAATACTTGAGAAAAACTGTAGCTTCTAAAACCAACAGATATATTTGTTTGGATTTATAGTCTTACTACAAAATGGCAGAGTGAAACATGTATGTGTTGGTAAATTTTACCACACTGTAGGAGCCTGCTGTGTAGAGAAAATCTTACAAGAGGAAGTCATGGCCTTGTGGGTCAGGCAGGGAGACACTGAGAGGAAGGTTCAGCTCCATTCTTGTGTGGTTTTATGTGTGCTGGTTCATCTAGCTGTGTCTGTTAGACATCTGCAATAAAACTGCTCTACCTTTCATTGGCAAAGAGATAAACCCATGAACATTTGAGGCACACTGGCCTTGAGGGATACTTAAATACCTCGATTGCCATTATCAGAGATAAGGCAGCCCTGGCTTCGACAGGGGAGGAGCTGCAGCGCCATGAAAGTGCTCCTTTGTCCTATGGTGCAAACATAAGCAGTGCTAGGTTGGGATAACAATGTTGTGTACCTTTCTCCACTGCATGTATCACCCTGGTAAATTTGTGACTGGATGTAGAAATGTAATATTGCATTATTAGCTAACTTGCGAATCAATGTTTGAACCACTGCTGGTGTCTTTTTTTGTTACAGCTGAAAATGGAGAAAGCTGCTAAACGGAAAGAGAGGAATCCAGTGCCATCGAAGAAGCCATAAGATTAATAAATAAATATATATTATTTGGCACATTGTTCATTATTACATTGAGTATTTTTCTTTGTGCCTACCTGCATACTTGTATTTATTCCTTTATTTATTCTGTTGTTTTGTTCATTTGCTGAAATTAATTTTAAATTATCTTGTTGTAATAAAATTGGTTTATTTAATCAATGTGTTTCTAATCTCCAGAACTGTAACACAGATATTTCTTTGAGAATGGAGAAGCATATTTAGAGAGTTGCAGAACTGTTATTTAAGGTCTGAGAGAATAACCTCGTGTTTAAATATTAGTTTGTAGGAGGGCAAAGAAAAGATATGTCTTATTCTTAGACTTTTATGGTATATTTTCTTTATTTGTAGAGTGCTTTAAACTCATCTTTATGACAGATTTTTATGTGATGAGATTTTTTCTGTTTATATTGACATTTTAGTATTTTCTTTAAATCTTCTTCACCTGTTGGTTTCATCGCCTTGACATAAAATTCAAACATATCCTTCTTCTCTCACACTTCTGTAGGCTCTGTTCTTGCCATCATATAAATATTTTTGTGAAATATGACATTCTGTACACTTGCAAACCCATTTCCACACTTATGAGCTGCTTGAAGGGATTTTGCTGGTATATTTTATCCCGGATTTCTCTGGTGGTACAATTCTCCCAATTCTGTTTGTCTGTCACTGTCCATAACAATTGTTACACTGAACTTCTGAAAATCTTGAGTGGAAATTGATATGTTATTTATAGCATGTAAAGCAATATTTGCATGCTGTTTGGCACAAACCTATTTATCCAACAGATTCATCATGTCTGATCGAACACAGACTGAATCACCTCAATGAGATGTGCTTTTGTATTCTTTGTCCATATTCACAGCCGTGGCAACATAGGTTGTATTAAAGATAGTGGGCAGGAAAATATAAAATTTAGTGACTGCGTGGTGATTTAATTCTGCAAAGCAGCACAGCAAGAACTTGGAACAGAATAACTGGGACAGAGTGCAGCTCTCCTTTGAGAACAGAGGGGTGTAAGTCAGTTTGTTCTTAAAAATACCTGAAGATGTCTCTTGGACTGGAGACTTTACGGGGCGGGGGGCCGGGGGCGTGTACTGAGACTCTACAGCAAGGACTGGGAGAAGCCTACAAAGCTTTATTTCCCATGCCTTCATGTGCCTGATGGGCAAAGGAAAAGAGGTGACTTTGAAGGCGTTCATTGCAGGGCAACTTGGTTTCTGTTCAGGTATCAGCTGCAGTGTGAAGGCTCAGTTTTAAGAGAGCCTTTTACCTTAACTCTGACCTATACTGCCATTGCTACAGATGCCAATCAGAGACGCTAAAACGCTACTTTAATTGAAATGCGTCAAAGTGTCTAATTAATGTTTTAAAAGTATCTTTACTATTAAATTCTACAGTTACATGCTGCTTTAGCCTAATAAATGAAAGTACTAATTTGAGCTCCCTCTTCTGGCCCTGGCAGGCAATCCGTTCTACGTGTCCTCTGCTTGGTCTTGAAAATAAATTGGGTTTTCACAGTGTAATCACAAGAAACAAACAAATACAAATACTATTCAGGAAGAAAAGTAAATTAAAATACAGGAAAAAATTATCTTTTTTTTCAAAGAGATTACTACAAGCTTAATAGTGGAAGATTACTTTAGTTTCCTACTTATCCTGATGACTATACCCATGGGGGAATGCAGTTCTGGAAATCTATGTGTGTGTTGCAGCAGTGAGCTTTCTCACAGCAAAATATTGTTAAAGAGAGAGGTTTTAATAATTATAAAGAACTTTTATTTTGTGTTCATTTTGATACTGATAACATAACTTTTAGGAAATAATGTATTTTTTTTTACATCTTGAGTTGACAATATGTGTCTATTTTAAATGTTAGCTCTGCCAAATTCTGTCCTACTAAGCTGTACTTTGATCACCACAAACTGGTTTTATTAAAGTAATTAAAAAAATTTATTCTGTGCTTTAACTTTTTAAATGTTTCCACTCTAATGATAAAAAAAAGAGTTATTACATTTATTTAATGATATTTAGTTTTAGTTGGAAAACAGGTTGGATCAAAAAAAAATCAATGGCATTAAATACTGCTGAAGAGTTCTGACCACTTTTCAGTCATGTTGATGATGTCCAAAGAAAAGAAGCTCACCTTCCTTACTAGAAGGCATGTTTTTGACTTCTTAGTATTTGCATAGTACTTTTTTGCTGAAATTTTATTGACATCTATACATGAAAAACCAGCTACAATATATCTCATAACGTTGCTGGCTGTGAAAACTGGATACTGATGTCACAGCTTAAGTGAAATTTGAATTTATTCTAAAAAAACAATAATCATTTTGTAGGATCACTACTGCAACCACCAATTCTATTGAAAAATTTCTTTATACATCTGTTAGAAAATAATTTTTTTTAAATTATAAAAGCAGAGAGCAAATGCTAGTATGTATGCCATTAGCAGTGTTCATTAAATAAAGAGCTCGGTTTAACAGGTACTCGCTGATGGTTTCTTTTCCTGAGAGCAGCCATGAACTTTGAACAAAGTATCATGGGACAGATAAGTTATCAATTCATCTGTGTGACTTATTGGGTGGGCGTATATCTGTCGTTCAGCTGGAAGCATTAACTGTTTTGGACCCTAATCCAAGGAACCAGGCACAGGGAAAAGGTGTGTGTTCTCATACACACAAGCGCTCTAAGCTGTTAAATCCTGATTGCACAGGCCCCGAGCAATGTTTAAGCATGTCTTATTTTTAAAATAGGTGGCTTTCAAATCATTATTTTGTCATTATTATAACATTCCTAGAGTGCACAACAACGTTTTTTCACTAGTTTTGATCATCCTGTGAAAAGGCTTAGATGTACCTTGGCTGTTATGATAGTGGACACCGGTCAGTGATCCTGAGTGGAGTGCAAGGAGCTCCTCCCCGTTCTGTGTGTTTCTGGTACTAAATACAAACCACGTCTCTGCCTCAGGTTCGGGAGCGAGGGGAATGCAATGTGTGAATTCACAACCAGTAATGGCATCCGTGCAGTTACTTTGTCGAGTTGTCAGTGTCTTTACAGCATGTTGTGCATGTTAAATGGTTGGCAGGTCTCGTGACTGTATGTCCCCGAGCCTCTCTAGAAGTAGTTTGTAGCCATGTGGCCTAAGAAAAGACACAACTTTGCAGGTAGTGAAAGTATTTGTTCTTAGCATAAATATAATTGAAAAAAAACCAACAAAAGTTTTCTAGTCTAAAAGACCTTGCACAGGTGTACCTATTAAGGGATTTTCTTGTAACTAAATATACTATTTTTGTCTAGAAGCCTACTCTTGCTTTGGAACCTTTAGCATGTCTCTTCTGGTAGAAGGAATCTTTACTTGCTTTGCACTGGTTTTAGCTCTGATTTTACATTCACTGTACCCATGCTGTGTGGCATGGCTGGGCACTGATCCCATGGGCTCCTTTAGTTCCCTCCCTAGGGAAGGTCCCAGGCTCAGCCATAACCTGTCACCTGCGTGATTCCGTGTCCCGAGCAGAATGGGAGCCTCACACAAAGTTTATTAGTTGAGTTACGAGGTGCAGAAAGGACCCACTTGCCTTCTGAACTCCTCAGAGGAGTCTAGGTGTGGCTGGATCCAATCTTAGCCCCAGACTCAGTCAATAGTTTATATCTAAAGGATTGTACAGGTGCAACTGAACCTTTGTACAACTTTGTCCTGCAGAATTAAGGATGGCAAACCAGATATATTTATACGAAATATTTAATTTATTATGCTAATGATTAGACTAAAATATCTCAATCAGAATTATTTACTCCACACGGTAGAAGCTATAACTACTACTACAGTCCAGTGCACTGTTTTTAAGCGATATTGAAGCAATTATAAGAAAGCTAGCAAAAACAATTAATAAGTAGAGATTGATGTTACTGGCTCACACCAAGGACTGTGGGCAGATCTCTTTTGCTCAGCCTTGAGAAACAACCTTGAGGAGCAACCCCAACCCAAGGGAGGATCTCCACACACACCCCAAGAAGGGGGATGCCAGGAGACTCTGCCATTAAAGAGTGGGACCGCTCGGTCAGATATCTCCAGGCCAGCTGTGTCAGTTCAGCAGCTTTAGATAAGTTTTCAGTAGTATCACTTTTTTGTTCCTTTATCAGGCACTTCACCAGGCCAGCTACATCTTCACCTCACTCTCAGGATGTTTAATTTTGGAGCTGATGAGTCAGTCTGCTTTCAGCATTGTTCAGCACCAAAAGAAGCATGGATGGCTTTGCGAATAGGGCGTTGTTCAGCTTGGTTTACCCCATTCCAGGCAGAGTATCCTGTTACACACTGGCTGAGCACAGTTCAAAATTATTTGATTCTAGCTGAGGTATTTAATCTTATCCTCCCTCTCCCAGCAAGTTTCTGTGTAAGTGAGAACAAAAGATAGCATTTAATTTTGACAAAAAAAAAATTTAGATCTCAGGGTTTCAAGTACTGTTATTCCCCTTCAAACTGCCGTCAGTTATTCTTTTCTGAAATGTCAAAAGGAATAGTTCATCAAATGAACACATGATGAATGAGAATCTTTTGCACAAATAAGTTTGTAGCTATCCTTTCTTGAATATTTGGTAGGCCAAAAATAAATAAATTGAGGGCTAAAATATTTGCTGTTGACTGAAGAATACTGTAGGAGGCAGTTGGAGTCCTGCTGGGAGTGGATCTCCTGCCCTAAAAGCATCAATTTTTGTGTAGGTGGGCAGGAGGATGTTGGAAGCTGGGAGTGAGAAAAAGCAAATTCCTCCAAGATTAATAGTATTCTTTGATGTGAGGGGTGCAGCAAGGAGAGGGGAAGGAGTACCACAGGTTACCTTTCCTCTTTGGTCTGCTGGCTAATTGGTGTGTGCACATTGGTCAGAATCTGTGTAGCTTTGAGCCACTTGGAGGAGGTAATGCTGCTTGTTGTGTCCCCATTAGGAATTTGGGGAGGTGGACCAAACTTTACTCATTCTGTTTATGGAATAACTCTTGCTAATAAAGGAGTTTTCAGATGTAATAGTCATAGGTAATTCTCCTTTGGGTTCCTATTCTGGCATTCTGAGACTCAGAGGGTTTTATTCAATATTGGGAAGTACAGAGGTTAGGAATGTGCTTCTAAGGTGATCGAAATGTTCAGTTGCAGAGGTGTTTTCTTTCCAGCTCTGAACTCTGGATCCTTTCCTTTCGGTTACAGGTAGAATGTTGTCTACCAAAAGCCACGTTTCTAGAATTGACCTCGTTTTACAGTGGTTCAGATACCAAGTTATAACTGGAGAAACAATGCTTCTCTCAGCCAACCCAAACCCCAAGTCTTGCATGTAAAGAGGATAAGGGGTATGCCAGAACTGCTGTCTCCTTTGATTAAGGAGAGAAGGAGAATGGATACCACACACATGCTAGTATTTGTGAGGAAGGATTGAAAAGTAAGATCTGCATATTGCTAGCTGGTGATTAAACTGTTAAAAATGTTCCTTGAAAACTATTTCTCTGAGGTACGTTACCTGTCCTGATCCAATTCATTAATTCTTGGAAGGAAATGAGAGCAGGCTTGCAAATGCACCTAAAATTATGAAGACTGAAAGCTTAAGGTGGGGCATTACTTGTCTCAACAGCAGTGCGACTGTTTAGATTTAATTTTTGGCTGTTATAAGCCATCAAGCGTCTATGAAAAATGACAGCTAATAACTTGTATGCTCTCTCCACACTTCGAATGTCAGGATACGTAATGACTTCTTGAAAACAAGTTGTGCATTGAATGAAGCTTGTCCTCGTTTTTGCAGTTTTTGGCAAACCTGGTTTTAGTAAGGTAAGTAATTTGTGTATGTGTGGAGATTGTTTTTTACCTGGATGTAAAAGCTTTAATTCTGTGCAAGCACTTTTTGAGGTACTTGCTTGGTCTTCGATTATGCTGTGGGTTACATTATCTTAAGTTCTCTTTAAGAACTGTTGGTTCTCCTAAAAAAATGCTGATTTTGTGTGAGCAAGTCTTGCTGCATTTCACACTTCAGTAAAATTATGGAGACACTGTTTTGGGTTTTTTTAACACTTAGGAAATACTACAAGAAGGTAATATACAGAACGGTGAATTATCTTTCTTTGTCCAGTATACATTACAGGCTTTCTTTAACAAGAGAGCAATGCTTTTCTAAGAGAAGTGGTTCTTTGCTCCATCTCAAGAAGTGAAAAAGATCTTTTAAAAACCTGTAATGTTGAATGTGCTGGACGAAGTACTCTTGAGAAGACAACAAGGGCATATTTAGTAGCAGTTCTATGACAAGCATAAAAAGGGTGATGGCAGCTTTTGGTTTTGTGCGTGAACTACTGGTGGTTCTGCCTATTGCAAACTAAGCCAAAACTAAGAGATGTGTCTGAACTTTTTGTGTGTGTAGGTAAATGACTTTCTACATTCTTCTTGGAAAAGGAGAAAACCAAACCCTGCATGTTTATTTTGTGACTGGCCTGTTCCTTTGTCAGGTGTATTATGACGTCAGTGTCAACAAAATGTTGTAGCAACAAATTAAGAGAAAAGCCACGTGAGGCTGCTGTGTAATGTGTCGGTGTTTTCCTAGTCACAAAATTTTCTTTGATCCATTGTTTTTAGGTTAGAGGATTATGTTTTTGAAGTATTAGCATATATTTTATGAGAGATAAGATATCAAATGCATAACCTTTTTTCCCATATCACTGTTGAGATAATTATAAGAAAGTGTAAATATAAGATCTGTATTCCATTCCACAAATACCAGTTTGAGGTATGCTTGTATTTTCCTAATGGTATTTTTGATTTTATTTTCCTAATTTCCTCATTCCTAATTTCCCTAATTTCCAAATTTATGGTGGCTGTGTTTCTGAAGACAGATGTTGGTACAGCAACAGATCAACAGTGAATAGGCAGGAATTGTTTTATTAAAGTTTTTAGTTGTATTTCAGTTCTACATACAAAATGATAGTAATAAATGAATCTTTCTCTTTCTGAAACCTGTTACGTGAATGTATTTTAAAACAGTGAATACACATGTGGGACACAAATTCAAGTGACCTGTAATTTTAAAAAATGATAATGAAAAGACTGAAAAACATGACATATATGAAAAGTGCTGTTTGTGTCCCTTGATAAAGAGATTAACGAGTGGCAGTTAATGTTGGTAAGCAATGTAATCTAATTTCAAACCTTCTGACTGGTGAAAATGGTAGGCTTTGTGTTAGCATGGATGGAAATGACCTGGAAGAGCTGCTAATCAGCATTAGGAGACTGATACAGAGGGCTAGTAGTTCCTGTTTAAAATGTTAATGTCTAGGCAGGCTGTTCAGCATGGAAACATTAGACTACATTGCTGATCATAAAGAAAGTCTTCTATATTGCTTCTTAATTGTAGCCTTTAGAGAAAAAAATTGCTGGCAGAGATCTGTTCTGTTACTTAAAGTTTTGTCACTAAGCTTTTAGACAAATGCCAGGTAAGAGATTTCTCTCAGTTCCTTCCTCTGAAGGGCGTCTGGCCTTAGTATGGAAGACTCCGATCTCTGCAGCACGCTTATTTTCTAGTAGTTGTCAGTGCACATTTCTGTAGGAGGTTTGCATAATCGCTGATGATTTGTATATTATTTTATTAAGCAGTATCAGGTGACTGGGGAAAACCTTAAATTCTGAATAGACCAAACATTTAAAACTCCACCAAACTTGCGATGTCTGCGTGTTGATGAGAAGTACAGGCTCTGGGCACTGCAGATACCAGCTGATCTGAACTTAAATATGTGTGACCAGGTGAGTAACAAATTTCAAAGCATTTAGATCATAGGACGCGTAGCAGATGCTCCCAAACACCAGCACAGTGTTCCCTGGAGGAGTTGTCTGTTAACCAGAGCAGGCTGGGAAGGACTGTCTGATCTGTTGCCATGAACATACTCTAGAAATTAAAAGGTTTTGTCAAAAATGGTTCAGGCTGTGCTGGAAAAGTGATTTTTAGAGTACAATTTGCCTCAGGTCTATTTCTGTCTGACCCAAGTTCTTTCTGGTGCCGAGAAAACAAAGTACCTCTGCTTCTTCCCCTTCTGAGGAAAAGAAGGCCTCCCTTGGTCACCGAAGCTTAGCTGAAAGTGAAGGTTGTAGGACATTAGGCCTCTAAGCAGATCTTGCAGTGATAGGCAATGCAGTGATGCTTATTTTAGCATCTGTGTAATTTCCGTAGGCTTGTCCTTGATGCTTTTTGTAGCTATCTCCTCTTTATTTATCTCTATTAAAAACTCACTGGACACAAATATGGATTGTAAAAGCATACTTGCCTACCAGGACAGACATATTATGGTGATTTAGTTGCGTGGCAATGTAACTATGTGTGCTTATATGAAATAAAGCCAGCTATCACAGTTTGAAGCCAGCTTTGGGGGATAACGGTTTCTCTGCAACTTGTAATTACATTGACAAGAGGTGCTGCTAAGTTGGCAGATACAGCTGTTGTCAGAAATCTTTTTAAAGAGACTTGTCCTGCAGTTGCTAGGATTGCCATGGCAACAGGCTGCTGAGGAAAATGCTTGTGGGTGGGAAAAACGGTACTTGGCATTCAGAAAGTTGAGATGGTGTAAGCAGTATAATGTTCTCCGAAAAAACTTGTTTAGAATTTGGTAATGTTCCATAATTTGAGCTTCTTGAACATTTTAATAAATCACCTGAGGGCACACCCTTCCACATACCAGCACAGTATCCAATTCTGGTTTAAAGTTGGATCATTTAGGCAAGTCTGTGCTGTTAACAAATACTAATATGAAACGAGGTGCTCTTCAAAGTAGTCTAAATTTATAGTAAAATGCCTCATACTGAATTATTTTGATAGTCTGATCTGCCCTGTTTTTTGAGTTACAGTTGTGCTGTTAGTTTGAATTTTAAAAAAGGAAGAGGGCTTTTTGGGTTTTCTTGGCACACAGTGTTGAGATACTTCTATGTACAAAGCTGCCCTGACTGGCCTGAGCAGGCGGCAGCCAGCAGATTCTCTGTTTCATTTCTGTATGTTTTGCACATCACAGGCATTTTTGAGGTGGCCTGCCTGAGAAGGAAACAAGTTAAGATGTAACCAAAGCCACGCAGGTGAGGATGGAGTTGATGTGGGGTGTAGTGGAGTTTCGGCAGTGTATAGTATTGTCACAGTACTCAGAGATAGATTGCTTCACATCACTCTTTTTTGTTACAGAAACAACTTTTAGGGTAGAGATCCCAAACACGAACCCTAACGTGCTTTGGCTTATTCAGTAGAAGGGAGATTGGAGCTACAACGGACCTTGACTTTCCCAGGTCTTGTATTCTAAGTGTGTATTGTAAGATTTAAGTGTATTGTAAGATGGTTTTTGGATGAAAAAGACTTTTGAGTTAGTGACTGGGAAAACACAAAAGGTTTTCTGTAAATTATGTACTTTTAAGATTAATTACTCTTAATTTACTTTTTAAAGTGAAAAGATGCTAGCTTCTACCTCAGTGTCAGACACCAGATTGGCAGAAATAAGACCAGATCAGAAGCTGTCCAAAGAGAAACAAGTTCTCAGAAGAGAGAGTCTTAATCTTTTGCAGAGGCAGAAGGAACTAGAACTGAAAGTTCAAGCTGAAATGTAAACTTCAGGTATGTCGAAATGCAAAGTGGACACTCCTCACTGTGAGTGTTTCTGGCAATGTTTCTGTCTCATGGTCTCATCATACTGCAGTTCAGCTGTGGGTTGCTGTTTGGGACACAGAAGGACTGAGCTGGTTGAGAGAACACTTGTCTTACCCTGGTCCAGGAGATGCTGTCACTGTGTGTTAGCATGCATTTTGCAGTCCACTTGGTGTATGTGCTGGCCTGCCACCACACTTGATGCAGCTTCTGGTTCAGGTGTAGGTGTTCAGTTTGACCATGGAATCCTTTTGTGATTAAAAATGTGCTTCGCATGTAAGGACGTAATCTTTGCCCGGGGTTTTTTCCCCCTATATAGAGGGAAAGACAGATTTCTGTGTGTTTGGCTAAGAACTCCTAAGCATCACAGAATCACAGCAGCTGTGGAATTTCAGAGTATTTTCTTAACTGCTGCCTAATAAAATAGATGCTTTTGTTTCTTTCCTGGCATTATCTGAGAAGCACAGTACTTACTAATAGTTACTGATATGGTTAAAAAGGCCGTGAATGGTTTTAAGTGTGATAAACAGCAGGAATATGAAGAGATTGTGTGAAAAGATGTTACATTTGCATGAATTCAGGAAAATGTTGTCCAAACAACAGATATGAAAGGAAAATCTTTCACTGTGTAAATCCCTTCGGCATCCCCCAAACCTGAACTTGCACACAGCTGTTTCTTTTTCTTGCAGACTAAAACTAGTCATAACCAGCTTTGCTACTTGCTTAACTTTTCCTAGAACAGGTATGTTTCTACATGAACCAGACTGTCATTGTGTGGATCCTCCATCCACTGAAGATACAATGCTTGTGCACTTCTAGGCAAGCTAAATTGCAGCAGAACATGTGTTTGCAGCTAAGAAAAAAATATTCAAATGCAAGGAAATCTTACATACAGTCTGATGATGTTTTAAAAAGACTGTGTCCTACAAATTTTAATTACTATTTTGTGTTGAATGCAAGTAAATCACTTCGAAAGAAAAGGTTGTGGATATTCTCTTAAGTGAGAAAATATCTGCTCACTGCTAAAAACACTGTGGTAGGCAATGATTTGTTTGAGAAGGGTGATTTGTGGTGGTGGTGGTTTTGAGTGGTACTTAAAAAAAAGTGCCATTGTAAGACTTTGGATGCACATCTGAAAATACAAAATTATTTCAATCCTTCTATTTTTTGTTTTGTTTGTTTGTTTGTCTGTTGGCATTCTTGGTTTTGTTTTTTGTTTTAATATCATATAAGTGAGTCTGAAACACTAACAACATTTAAAGACTGTTTCAATACCCAAAGGGGACTTTATAAAAACATCTCTGTGGAATGAGAGCAAGAGTTTTTAAATTTAGGTTGCCCCTTGAGGGATATAGCCTGATGTGGTGTTTGGGCTTTTTCTTGGGTCAAGAATATTCCTTATTTTGTCTTAAGAATATTCCTTGTAGGAAGGTCAGGCTGGCTATACATAGAGTGAGAGTTTTGCTGCACTACTTGGAGGTGTGGCAGTGATGGGAGTGAGGAGTTTAATGGGGCCCCGGACCTGATATCCCTGAACTAATGGGCAGGAATTTTCAGCTGGGGAACAAAAAATTCCGTGTTTTCTGGAGACTTGCTAGCAAATGGGGAGTAGTTGGAGAAATGCAGTGCTGAAATGACAGGAAGGAAATTAAACATTAACCTTTACAAAGCTATTAAAGAAAATAAAATTATTCTCATTGGTTTGTGAGTCTTTCTAGGCATTTTGTTAGCGTTTTGAGGAGGGCCAGCTCTGTGTGTGTTTATCTCTAGTTTTCAAAAGTCTAAACCGTGGTCTGTGTGTTAGTAGCGCTGGCTGGTTGTTGTGACTCTTGATGTATCTTTCCCTGACTTTGTTGAAACACTGTTCCAAAAATGATAAATAATTCATAGAGAAGGAAGCATCTAAGAAAACTGCTGAAAGCTTTGAACAAACCCTACATACTTATATTAAAATAAAAACAAGGAGTTTGGCTGTTAGAGTGAAAGCATCGATAAAAGCTAGGTATGTTTTTTTTTCTAAAATAGGATTATTAACCATTGTCTTATCTCTTGAAGCCATGCCTGCTTTTTTTGTTTCCCAGAAGTTTAATTTTCTGAATTTTCTAAGAAAAATATAGTGTTGCATGTATATAGAGAGGGGAGTATTTCCCAAAAGCATGGCTGAAACCTGATTTTTTTGGCAGCTTATTTTGGAATTTGCATTATCTGCCTCTCAGTGCTTATCAGATGACTTCGGTTCCCTTCTGCCCCTTCGCTAGAAGAGCTTTCAATTCCATTTCCAAGGAAGATGCTAATTAGTAAATGCACCTATTTGCTAGAAGTAACTGGGTAGTCAGAGTTCCTTGGGTGTTTGTATTGCTGTGAGAGGTGTATCTCTTTGGGTAGCCCAAATTACTCCTCTAGTTTTAAAAGAAGAGACAAAAGTGAGTGGGAAGAGACTTAAAATAGAAGTGACCATCGGCTCCTTTAAGAAAGAAAGTGTATATTGGAATATGTGTGTGTGAAAGATGAGTTAAAAAAATACCAAGAGAGGAAATAGGACAAAAGAGAAATTAGGAGCAGGAGGGAATTGCCATGTACAGCCTGGTCAATACTGAGGTATATTGAATGTATTTTTGGTGCTTCCACATTGTTTAAAAAAAAAAAATAAAGATTTAACAGCTGAATGAGACAAATTGCTGCTGTTACCTTTTGAAAGAAACTAAATTATTAACATGGCAGGTGTTGTCTGAAAATCTGTAAGTTCAAGGGGCTTGAATAGAGTTAATTTTTAAACTTCTTGAGCTGTGGAAAAAAAAATCCTAGTAAAATGTTGTTTCCTCCTTACAACTTAGGCACCACAAATAAAAACAGTCGTTTTGGGGAGCAGTTCTCACAAGCCGTAAAAGTAGTTACAGAAGTTTGCCTCACCGTTCTGTGTGGCTTGGAAAAATTGCAGAAGACTTGAACAGAGTATGACTTAAGTCAAAAGAGGATTTAGTTATGCAGAAATGTGGTATGTTGAAATTATTTTTTTCTTAGAAACCAGAATTTAACAGCTATTGACATAGTATTTTAATTTTATAAGTGTAGCTGGACAGCATCAGCACAGCATGAAAACATCTGTCCTTTGCTAGATAGCATCAAAAGCTTTGCTACCTTTGCCACCGATGTATTTCTGGAGTTTTATTTTTTGTGTGTGTTAAACCTAGACTTTTTGACACCCTTTCCTTTGTGAAGAAATATAAGGAAATCAGAACACGGTAACTAAAAGGTTTCTGTTCCGTCATAGAAACCGGTTCATCTGTGCAGCTTCGGTGTCTGTCCTCAAAAGCAGAATGTCACCACTTCGCGTGTGCTCCCCTCCTATGGGGAGGCGCGGGGGCAGCGGGCTGGGAATGCGGTGGGATGGGAAGATGGATTTGAACAGGGGGAAGCTGCCATCTAGTGCAGCTTCTCTGGAGCCACAGACTGAAGAAACCTGCCTGCGTGTGCTGGCGTGGCTGTGTGATAAGGATGGGGATGTGCTGCTTTTGGGAACGGGGTGGTTCCCTGGTCCGTGGCAGGTGCTGTGCGAAGGCAGGGAAGGGATGGTAGTTGTGCATTTGGGAGAATGACAGCAGACACGTTGTGGCTATTTTCAAGTATAACCGAAATCACTTTAAATGTGTTTGCTTGAGAAGCTTTGCTGTTTTATACTGAATTTAACAGCTTGTGAAGTGGACTAGAAAATAATGAGCTACAAGGAGAACCCACGTAAGTTATGTTTTTGTTGCTTGTGAAGGGAAAACATCTAAAGCATGGCATACATTTGATTGCTGTTGCAGAAAAGAAATTATTTTGTTTGCTAAATCCCAATTTCAATGTTTAAACTTGTGACATTAAGGTAAGTGTTAATAAGCCAGTGCATTTTTAGTGTTGCATCCTGTATGGGGGAGTAGTGTGTAGAAGAACAGCTAGGTTGTGAGACAGGGCTGTTTAGGGATTGACTTTCACAAACTTTACTCATCCCACATGAAATAGTAGCAGTTGCAGTTTTCTGGAGATCACGGGGGTGATTGAGCTCAGTGGGGTCCATAAGCCGTGTTAAACAACAGTCCACAAGTAAAGCAAAGCTGTCTTGGAACTTGTTCTCAGCCCGTTGTCCAGTTTGGCTTTGACTCAGTTGGGTTGGAGACAAAGGGAAAGAAAATTGTTAATGTGGACCAGAGTTAGAACAGATGCAGATTCAGTGGTGTGGCTGGGGAGTCTCAAAGGCATTCATTTGATAGAGGAGATAGTTTCTTTGCCACTCTGGTGACAGTGTGTGTGAGGTGTTTTGGGGGTTTGCTTTTGGGTTTTTTTTTGTTTGTTTTTTTTTTTGTTGTGTTCCCAATCCCAACAAGTAGCATTCCATGATAAACATCGTGTATAGGGCTTTCATTCTTGAAGAATACTTAAGTGATGTACTGAATTGTTGAAATATTAGACAGTCTGGACATTGACACCTGTTCCAATTGTGAATAGCTAACACTGAAGTCATGTCTGCATGACGCATTGTGTCTTACACTGCTAAAATGCTTGAAATGCTGCTGAAATGAGCTTACAGCACTTTGATGCTTCTGGTAGCTCCACGTGTATTTGTGTAGCCCTCTTGTTTTGTGCTGACAATGTGTGGCCTCATGTGTGGCTTGAAAACTATTTTTATTCAGGAACACCACAGCCCCCACCCCATCTCCTCGCCCATTCTGACATTATTATTCCTGGTTGCCTAAGCTAAGGTGCAAATGAATGGTGACATGGAATCTTCTGACTTTTCAAGAACATGCCATTGTAAAAAAATAAATCCTGCTATCTGAAGTGGGGAATTTATCATAGCAGTCTCACAAATATTCTAAATGGGGAACAGTGAAGAAGACACGAGTTCTGCTGAATGTCAGATATCCCCCAGAGTGCCTGAGTGCTGCAAAGGATATGCAAGTGGTAATGAGTGTGGAAGTGTAGAGCTCCCTGCAGAATTAATGCAGTTTTCAAGATGACTAAGTAGCAGCTGGAAGCAGGCCATCTGAAGACTCTTGTGGAATTTGTCCTCAGTATTTTGAAATCTTTGGTAGGTGAAGGATACAGAACATGAGTTTTGCTGGCATTGTGCTAGAGTTGTGGAGCCACAAAAGTTGCCCTGTTTAATGCACAGTGTAGTGATTCAACTTTTTATTTTGCTGAGAGTAATTTTTAAGGATCTATTTTCTGTGTTGTACCATTCCACAGAATCTTGGCTACTGTATTTTCAAACAGAAGAAATGTCCAAGATGCACACAGTAAAAAGGTGTGTTTAGTATTCTGCCTGTCAGACCCACTTAAATTATACTGACTGTAGGTAGGCGAGCAAATATTTTTGATAGTGCAACTGAGTGTGATGATGTCACTGATTTTGTTTCCAGCTCAGTTAAAATGAAGTTCACGCAAATTCATTGTACAGGAAGCCCAGTGAACCCAAACAGATGGATAAGATAGCTGGCTATTAAACTGAAGCAGACTGTTTAATTCTGCTTAATCTGTCAACCTAACTGTCAAAATTGGCTTTACTGAGTTAAATCTTGCTGTTCAGTTCTCTAAGCAATGTGCTCTTCCTTCAAGATCCCCCAAGTGCTGGTGCTCTCTCTCGCTGTCACAAGCCTCACTTGTTTTGAAGCTCTTGGAACTGAACATCTTGTCTTGCCTTGGGGAAACCTGGTGTGTGTCAAACAACTATCACAGGTGTGAGTAAACCCAATAAAGTTTGAGTGCAGAGTAAATGGCATTATTTCAGTTGTCGTTGCCTGTGCTTTCTTGGTTGGTTTATGCTGGTTTAACTGTGGCTCTGCTGGATACTGTCCCAAAAATAAAGATGAGTGACTGGAACATTTGTTCTTAATAAAGTATTTATATAATGTATGTCTTGGAAATATAAGGAGATAATCGGTGAACTAGGATATCACTGGGACATGGTGTGTATGAAAATAAAAAAGATGGTTCTTCTAGAGTGGAAATGCTTAAAAATAATTTCGAAACGGATAGAATTTGATGTAAATTCAGTGTTCACAGAGGAATGTAGTGGTGCTGACCACTTTACCAGCTCTCCTATGAAATGTTGCTGAGAGGATGGCAGCTTCACAGATGAAAAAACAGGAGTAATTAGAAGTTCCCTTGATTGCAGCTCAAGTAGGTACTCATAGTAATAGGGTGTAATATACATACTGACTTTTCAGGCGCTGTAGTTTGTTTTATGTGGATATGTCTGCTAATTTGTGATTTCAATTTTGAAACTTATTGGAGACTGTAGTGTACATATTCAGCTTTTTTTTTTGGTGGGAAGAATTAAAAAAATATTCATGTTAATGTTTAAAAAAGTGGAACTATTCCATTGCTCATTAAAATATGAAAGTGGGAGAGGGTGGGATAATTTGAACCATTTAAGGATGCAAGTTGATGCCAGAGCTATCTTTAGCTATTCTGTATACTGCAAAGTAGTAACTCGCGCTAAAGGGAGCCGAAACCTGCTCTTGTGGACTTTCATAAGCATTGCTATAGTTATCAGAAACAAGATGGTAAGCTAGCTTGGAAGGTGACACGACTGAGTCTGGTGGTTGGTTGTGTGGGGTTGTTTGCGCAGTTGTTTGCATGGTGGTTTTTGTTGCTGTTGGGTTTTTTTTTAATAAACTAAATTTCGCAGTTTGAAAAGCCCTTATCCTGTTTTAAAGGAATTTAATTCTACTGCTCGCAAGTGTGAAGAGCTTGCATCTTTGTAAAGCAGACTATTAAAATGCTGCCTGTGTACTTAATGCTCTGTGAAGTTACCTAATGGGCATTATCTGAGCCATGAACTGTCTCATGTACACCGGCTGGAAGAAGATTGGTCCTGTGGCTCCCAAGCCATCTGCTGAGCTCCTGGATTTTAATTTAGTCTTGTGTAGACTTAAATTTTCTCTAGTGCTTGAACTGGTATTAACTGGAGTTTGGTTGTCTGGTTGAATCTTCTGCTACATTAGGTTTTGAATGCTCCAGTTTTTGAAGTAATATCCTGCAGAAATCTCGTGTTGGAAAGTGTTCTTCATGAGATGGGGTCCTTACTATTTTTCATGCGGTGCGCTACAGTATTTTTTCACAAAGTAGCTCTTGTCTTATGCAGGAAAAATAGCCGGAAGTCTGTAAGAAAAATGTGTGCTTTTGGTCACCAGAGGTGCTCAAAAGTTCAGGAGTGCATATTAAATACTTTCTGCTGTTGTTTCATATTTTTAAGTGTTGAAGTAATAAATTTTGTTCACCTCCTATAGCAGGACTTAATCACTGGCTTTTGTTATCCAGCCCATTAATGTCTGGCTGAATTACAGCAACTGTTCAATTGCTAATCTAAGTACTTAAAGCAATGTGTGCTACAACCTGGCGGTTTATTTTTAGTTGGAGTTTTTCCATCTTTCTGTTTCCAGCCATTGGATCTCATTCTGCCCTTGCTTGATACAGGTTTGTAGTCGTTCTTCTGTGGATACTTAAAAATTCCTGATGAAGTCCATTTTAAAGATTTCACTAGATAAAACTAAATTTAAAACCACTTTTGAAGCTGTGTTTTTGCATACTTATTTCAAATGTATCTGCTGATACATTTATATTATATATTGCTTGTTAGTAGGAGATGTTGATTTGATTGTTCTTTGGCTCCATGTGAAACTGGTATTAGTGCCATGTTAACTCTTCTGTTGTGTCCTGTTTCCTCACTAATTGCCCTCCACACCAGACTTCCCAAGATTTTGAGGCGAATATGCGTGTGTGTAGTAGGGAAGGGAACACGTCAGGACAGTGTGTTAGAGGTACTTCAATCATTTTACTTACCTTTTTATTTTTGGAGATAAATATAAAAGGGAATAGCAAATCTTTACAGCAAGTTTGTAAAGCTGTAGCTTGGTCTTCCATGTTCATAGATATTTTCGTATTTCTGTGGGCACGTTGGGTTAAGTCACAGTGAAAAGAACGCTGCAAGCCTTCTTCTGAGTATGGATTTTTAACTTCATCCATTTCAAAAGGTTGGTTTTTGCTGAGTCGGATAGGTACCTTGTCTAATATGAGTGTGGGGTTCCTCTAACTAATCCTGCCAGTCATTCGAGGAAGTTTTTTATTTTGTTTCTAGAAAACTATCTTTAGTTTAATGATCTTTCTGCAGATAATCAGTAGGGAGTTCACAAGTCACCTGCTTTTCCTGCTAGAAGGCAAGGATTTTTTTTTATTCTACAGAATTCCTTTCCAGCAAGAAATCTTCTGCAGTCTGACTTGGTGGATGTTATTTTGGGTGTACGGAAGTGTGCATAATCCAAATTCTAAATTCTGTAATATAGTAAAAAATGAGAGGACAACTAGGACATTTTAAGTTTTCAGTGGCAGTTAAGGCTCCCACTGTTATCAGCAGTCATGCAGAAACTCTTCCTTTAGTTGTCTGGTCACGTAGTCATGTTTTTACTTTGTGAAGCAAGGCAGTCATGTCATAGGAGCAGAGGTTAAAAAAATTTGCTTTTTCACTCCTCATTTTTTGTGAGGCGTGTATTGTGTTACACGCACTTCACAAGAATTAATGCTTTTTTGGTATCAGTTTCTAGGTTCTTTGGGTGAGAGTTGCTGACTTGCTTTTCCTTCTGCACAGGAAGAAAGAGATGAGTTGATTATCAAGTGAGATGAGGTGTAGCAGAACTTGTATTCAGCAGCGACAGAATTAATTTTGGAAGTGGATCAACTGCCCCTCTGAGCACTCGAGCATTGCAGGTGAGGAGGTTGCTCTGATCAGTACGGATTTTGAAACACTGAGAACCTGTTGAGGGTGTTTCTTCAATGTGAAACATTTTACAGTTGGAGACCCGGCAGGAGCAGATGAAGCCTTAGGTTACGCTTCCAAGTGAAGCTCTACAGCTGACAGCTGTAGTTCTTAATGGAACTTTTGATCCTGGTCTCCTAGAGGTTTTGTTTCCAGATGCAAATTATTATCTGGATCCTGGATTTGAGCAACAGCTTTTCTTTTATGGTACTGTGTTTGGTGACTAACAAGACTTCACAAAGTGCAGAATATTTAGAAGTCGAGTGCTAATGAGAGAACCTACAATTAAAAAGTCAGTGCAGTTACCCTGTAAATTGTGGTAGTACCAATTGTTGGTTGGTCGGATGATTATGCTTCCCTACCAAGAGTCTCTTTCCTTCCCAGACAACCCAACAACAGAAAGTAAGGATATAGATGGGGAAACAGGCTCCATAGTGGCAGTAAGAACTTTTGCAAAGGACTTTGCTGATAAAAATTTTACTGGCCTTTGCTATTAGAAATAATTAATTTTCTTCTTTTTTACCTCAGAAATATTACTTCCCTTAATTTTGACTGGGCAAGTGTGTGTGGAGAGGGGAACATTTTGTCGGTAGTTGGGCACCTTGTCTGTACAAATTCCAGAGATTTATTCATCCACACATATATGAGATTGCAATTTTATGAACAATCACCAAGAGAACCGTCTGCACGTAAGTTTGTGTAAGGTTGGAGCAGCAGTAAGGAATTGAAGCATTCAAATTTGCATGGAACTTCTCAATTTCCAACGGAATTATTTTTTAATGCCATTAAAAAAATGTTTGATATACTTATTTTTTTTAATGGTCTGATATGCAGATTGGGATCTAATTCGAAAAGATACTGGATAGGTAGCATTCTGTGGCTCTTGATCACTGGAGGCTCTGTGAGCACCCTGCTCCTTCAGATGGAGAAAAGTTGTGGTGTGTTGCTTGTAGTTTTTTTCTGCTTTATAGTTGGTTTGGGTATTTTTTGTGTGTGCATGCTCAAAGGTTATGCCGTGCAAATCCACTAGGTGGTAGGCATTAAGCATCTTCTAGCTGATTGTACAGCAATGAAATTTTAAGAGTGTTTTGAAAATATCTCAAGGGGCACTGAAATGCTTCTAGTAGGTGTATTGATTGAATTTTGAGCTTTAGCTTAACGGTGTTGATGGTCCTGTCTTGTGATAGGTGCTGGACTCTGCTTCTGCATCCACATGCTGGTGAAAGTGCTAGTGTTTTAGAGAACTGTGTTTATAGTATGAAAAATAAATGGGAAGGGATAGGATGGAACTTACAGGATTCTTTCCTCGAGGACAGCCCGATGGAATACATGCAGATACTCTTCTGGTGTGACTAGTGCTATTATTTTTGTAAACAGAGTGTGATATTGGATATGAAACTGTTACTGATCACTTTTCTCTGCTCTATTACCCACTTTTGGCTGCTGTTAAATGGGCTGATTTTTCTCTCTCCTTCAGAGTGTTCCATTTGAACCTGGCTTTTACTTTGCCCTGCCATTTTTTACCTATGTGTCTCCTGGTGTATTGAATCACAGCTACTTAAAAAAATGCAAGGAAATTCTGTTGTGAACTTGAATGATTTAAGTAGTCTCTGTAAATATTGCACAAACCTCTTCCTGGGACTTACTCATAGGGAAGCATACTTGTACAAATTTCATGCCACTTGGCCCAGTTGGAAACTGCTGTTTAAACAGCTGATTGAATGGAATGGATGAATGCTGCCCATTGTAGCAGCTGTTGTTACCAAAGTAGGTTTATCATTTTTATAAAATACTGTTGGTTTTCTTTTTTTGTCATTGCATTTAGTAATTATAACGTGAGGAAATTCTTATTCTTTGGGCCTCAGTCTGAACTTTTGGTGTGGTGTGTCTGTAGTGCCAGTTCAGGTTGTGGCATCATCATGCACAGTTCTACAAAACTGGTTAAACTCACTTCCTCACCTCCACAGTACCTGCAGCCCTCGGGAAGGGGAGGCCACTGCTCTTCCAGCCTCTGGTGGTGGTGTCAGTCATTTTACTTAGTGTTCTACTTGGTTGCTCTTACCTCTGCATTTCAAGGGTCAAAAGGCTTTACGTTCAGAAGCATTCCTTGGCTGCTCACCTTGTTTCTTAGTACAAATTCACTTTGTTTTCTGAATTTGTTTTCAGATTTTTTTTCTGAGTTTGAGCAGTTCTCTGAGGAGCATTATAAATTGAACCCCATTTAGCTCTTTATCCTGATGATTATGACTTTAAAGTCCACTGGGGAGAAGTAATGAGAATACAAGTAAGTTCTTATGAGCTGTTAAGCTTTTTGTGGTGTATTTTTCTTCTGTGCTTTCAGTTTAAAAATCAGAGTCAATGATCTCTGTGTGAGATTCTTTTCTGCGTTGCATTTTCTAGTAGACATACTGGCACTTGATCTCATAGGAAAGTGGAATGTAAAATAAAGTAAAATATACTTCACTGGATATAGAAAGAGACTTTTGTAGTAGAAGTAATTCTACACCAGCAGATAGTGCTAACTTTTTCTGTGTTAAATGAATCTTGATTTTAGTAGGTCATATGTGGTCACAGAATTCATCAGGTATGTAAACCTGTTTTTGTTTGATTCACTTGACACACAGGAGCTGACAGCTTCTCTGGAGATGATGTATGGTCAAGATTCTGAAGCAGATGACTCAGGAGGTATTTCAACAGTTCTTTGAGTGGAAGAGTGTTAAAACAAAGAAATTAATTTGTGTCAGAAAGAATTTGGGCAAAACTCTGAAAATTCTTGCTGACTGGTTCAGTGACATCTTACAGGTAAGACGAACAATCAATCTTTCCTGCTGGTGAAAATGATGAAATATGACACTGTCTATCCGAGCTTGTGAGGAATAGGCATTAGCAGGGACAACTGTCTGTGGCAGGAAGATTGTGCATATGAACAATTGCTCTAAATCTCAGTGTCTCAATACAGAGGGAAAGGCAATGCATTGAGGAATAGAGCGTTAATTTTCCTTTATTCTTGGTGCAATGAGCTGGAGTTTACACAAAAGATGTCCTCTCAAAAGAAAACACAGATGTCAGTACTTTTATGCAAGTATAATTTTGGGTGTGCTCTTCCATCTTGGTTGTGTGACTGAAATGCTTTAATTAGTCCTTTTAAGTGACTTTTGGATAGAAAGATTTCAGATTTTAAAAGGTTCTAGTTCAAAAATGTTGCTGAAGGTGGTGGTGAAAAGACTACTGTAAAGAGCAGCCACTCTGACTGGATGTGATGTAGGAACAGGCTGCAGATAAGTATATAATAGATTTTCTTCCTCATTGAAATACTGACTGTGGAGAATTTATACAAATAAAGTGCACACTATTCTGCAATAGCATTCTGATGCTCTGTCTCAGTCCGACCTGTGGGAGGTTTGGAGCATTGAAGCTGGGTGCAGGTTCTTTGTCTTAAAAGGAGATGGATGGTGCAAGTGGGTTACCATTCACTGTGCTTGTAAAGAAAACACAGTGTAGGGAGGTAACTTTGAGACTTTCCTATCTCTGTGCTTAATATCTGTGTTTTTTCTCAGTTTAGGACTCATTCTTCCTGGATAGGCTGTCAGCTGCTCCTTCTCCATTCCTACAGGCCCAGCTTCCTTGATCTCCTTCTTGTCACTATTGCACGTAACTGGTCTGTGTCAGCACAACCTCCCTGCCCCTGTGAGTTCTATGTAATCACAAGGGTTGTGCCCTCTCATAGTGAATAACTTTTCTGCTCTTGCATTTCATTGTACCCAGAGCATTTACTGTAGCCAGATGCAGCAGTTTAGACCTGGTGCATGTCATGTGGAGTATAATGTTAATGAATAAAATTATTTACAGCTGTTTATAATCATGTTGGTTATTAGAGAGGGGAAACAAACATGCAGGTAGGTTTCTGTGATTGCAATTTAGACTGATATTCTGCATGTAGAAGCATGGCTGAATTTTGTTAGTAGAGTGATAACGTTGGTTTACCTATTTCAAATCTGAACTTTTTTGCAAAAGCTTCATAGGTACAAGGAATATACAGAAACTTGGTATTGATTGGTAGAGCACTGGCTGGTAGATCAAGGAAGAAATTTTCATCTATCCTTTGTCACTTCAACTTTTGCTATGTGATTTTTCTGTTGCAATTTAACTTCTATCCCCTTTAAAAAAGGGTGAGCAATTGTGTAGAGGAAATGCTTCTTTGAAGTGTTTCCCTTCTCTTTATTTTAGGTACATACTTTTCTTCCTCTCTTTCTGAATCCAAATTAATCTACTGTAGCATGTACAAGAACCTATACAATAGGAAATGGGTCAGTGACAGATAAGGAAATTTTCAGAGCCTGTATGACTCCTTTCCAGCACGTGTCTCCAGGCTTTCGGAGCAACACTGTTTGAACTCACTGTTTAAGCCTTTATTTTTAGTTCCTTTGAGGTTAAGACAATCCAAAATTTTCACAACATTTACTGGAATACAGAAGTTTGATAGGTAAATGAACAAGGTGAGGTTTGCAGGTTTCTCTTATGACTGTGTATCTTGCATGTTAAATACAGGACCATGTTTCTATTTTAGTTCTGGTTGCCAGTGTAACATCTCTTCTTCTGCAGATATGAGCAACAAAACTTTGCTAAAAACAATACTCAGTGTAATTATAAGCTGATCTTACTGATTTTTCTCTGTCCCTTTCTGCATTTTGTAACTTGAAGTTATTTCTGACTTTTATGAAAGTACTTAGGGTTTCCTGGTGAAATCTTTAACCTCATGCCACACTTGATAAACTGTGAAATAGATCCCAGGATGTGCCTTCATCTCAGGCAGTACCATATAGGAATGGAAATTTTGTGTACCGCTGTGTGGGCAGCACATGTTGATTTTTGGCATGAAACTCAATAGGAAAGGGATTTCTATTCTTCTACTGTTTCATTTTTCGATTAAAAGCAAAATGAGATTAGGAAAATAAAACCCAATCAAGGGAATGCTTAACTTTATTTTTGCCTGGTGATTCCCAAATCTGTTAGTTCTAGAAATTGTTACATTACTCAAGCGTGAGGTGAGATCTGATGTGAATCCTGATTATATTTCTGGGAGGTCAAACTCTTTGCATTTCTTGCTTGTTTTTGCTGTCTGATTGCTAACTTCTTGTTTTCAATTGCAAGGCTGATTGCTTGGGTGGGTTTGTTTTTTTTCCTTTCTGCTTTTTGAAGTGTTGTAACTTGATGCCAGAAGCATCTTCTGATTCGGAGGAAGAGGTTCGCAGTGGGGTGAGGATGAAATTCTTGAAAAGGTTGAGTGGGCTTAACTACGAAATACTGGAAAACTGATTCTTCCCTCTCTATGTGCTGAGAAGCTTTCTTTGAGCTTTACCAAGTTTTGGTGCATGTGCTGAAAGTACAGGTGAAAATTCTGTTTGAAATAGTGGGATTGCCTCTCTGGGTCCATGTGTATGCATATATTTCCTTTTTCCAGTCTTAACAGTTTTTCATCACTTTCATTTTGCATGGGACAAGTGTTCTTGCCTCACTGGTATTCTTTTTCTGTGCTGGTGTTAGCCTTTTTCTCAGTTATTTACATTTTCCAGTAAGCTTTTCCTCCATTCTCTTTTGCTGGCTCTGAGGTATTTGCATTGTCTCTGTAATGAGAGTCCCTGCTGTGCCAGAGAACGGCCGTTTCAGTAAATGTTGCACCTGTCCTTTGCTGTAGCATCATACTAACAAAAACCCAGAGTTCAGCCTGCTTGTGAATGCTCTTGGTGATAGAACCAGTGACTCTCACTGGTTGTGTGCTTTAATGTTCCATATCTATTTAACCGTGCTAGCTTTAAAAAATCTCTTTAGTAGCATGTGGAATATGAAATTGGACTTCTGCATAGAAGTACCAGGCACTTTTATTCTATTGAAACTCTTGGACGAACACTTAGACTTGCTAACTTCCCTTTTAGAATCTCTGTAAGAAGAGAGAGAAAAATCTGATAAATTAATTTTTCCATTAGCAATGGAATTTCTCAGTAGAGATTTTACATCTTAAACATCGGTGTGTATAAATGGAGAATGACTCTGAATCCTTACTCTCTCCCTCTCTCCCTCTCTCCTCCCTCTCTTCCCTCTCTCCCTCCCTCTCTGTAACTCAGTCAGGAGCATGATGAAGCACAGAAGGGAGTAATTATGAGTATTTACAATAAAGTTTGTATATAAAGTTCACCATGAGCAAAGTGTGATCACTATCGTACAGAAAAGATAGTTTGCCAGTGCTGAGGTCAGCTTATGCCTTATTTATTTCTGTCACACTGATAGTGTGATAGACAGGTAACCCTTTCTGATACAATTTCTTTTTGATGAATGTTCCTTTATCTTTTTAGAAGAAAATTCTAGGAGTCTATTGGTGATGAGAGGTTGGTTGGGTTAAAGCTTCAGAATCCCAGTGCTGCATTGCCTTAGCCAATGCTTCATTTCATACATTTAAATACAAAGACACTTTCCTAAAAAATAAAGCAGTGAAAGCTGGAATCTCTAGATTTGTGACAAATCAGTAGTATGCAGCTTAAGGGGATTGAGCTTTAAAAGAGAATGTTGGTTTTTCAGAAGATTGTTAATGTAATTAAAATGAAGCACTCCTCTTCTGCGGGGAAAGACCCTGAAAAGCTGAATTCAAATAGGCTCCAGGCTGTTTCTTTAATGCATTGAGTAAAACATTAAAATAGAAATATTTAACAATTTCTGATTTTTCTTCTTTTCCTCCTAGTTCAAAAAACCAGGCAGAGGAATGGCTGAATAGAAGACATGTTTTATTAACTACTTATTATCTGTTAAGAAAACTGTGAAAAGCTTAAAGGCCCAGTTAAGGTGAAAGCTGTTTGAAAAGAACAATTTTGAGAAAGTATAAAAGTGTTATAATGTTGATATTTTTGTCTTTGTTTTTCAGATTGGTTAAGAAACATTAATTTTGTCTATTCCAAGTACGTGGCAACTATGCAGAACAGTTTGTGTTTTCTGGATTCGGTTTTGCCTTTCAATGTGGAAGTTTTACAGGCCCCTGAGACCAAGCTTGAACAGTTTAAAAAACAAAAAAAACCCTCCACTAAGCAACCATCAAGAAAAAAAAAAGTACACAGACTCTTCTGTTTCAGTGTCCAGCCATGGCACTGAGCTTTTAACTAATTCCCTCTGGTGACAGGTGTTGTTCACAGCCTGAACAGTTTTGTCCAACTCTTTCTACTGCGCTCGTTACTTTTAACTTTGTTGATAATGTGTATCTCTCCTCGGTGACAGAAGTCAACATCTGTTCGAGTTTTCAGGGTTCCCCGCTATTCCTCAGAGAGGTTTAAAGAAGGTAAATACTACTTAATCTTCACTGCTGTTGGTTTGATTGCACATTAATTATTCTGATGCTGATGCTTAAGGAAAAAAGGAACCTGCACGTTTGCGTCTAAGCATTGTAAAGGGGCAGTAAGCTCCCAAGAGGGATTTAAAATGAGATGCACTAAGGAAACCTACTGGGAAAAGAATTCTTGAATAATGAGGTGACATGAAGAATATGCCTGCTTATGGGAGAAAAAAGTGAATGAATTATGGAACATGGTGTTGCTGGTAGATTAATGACATTGCTGTTACTTTTACATGTGACCAGCTAATTAAAATAAATAAAAAAAAGCTCTTGAACTTAGGAAGCAAGTTAGGCAAAAGGCTAGAACATTTGGCTTGTCACATAAATAAGGGGAACACCTTTCTCAGTGATTAGGTTTTCAGAGATTCTCTTGGATTTCCAGGAAGGAACTGAGTAAAATATGCATTTGAGAATACATTCAACTCCAGAATGGTTATATGGAAGCTGTTTTTAAATCCTGGTGTAGTAGATTACTGTTGCTTGGTATAATGGCAGAATGAGAATTATACACAGACTTTGCTGTTCCTAGCGCAGTCTGATGATTACAATGATTTTGAAATGACATAAAAAAACTTCCTCTTTTACTTCACATAAAATTCAATTCCAACTGTCAGGGAATCGTACTGCTTGTTGACAGCTGAGTTTTCTGAAAGGTCATTCTAGGTACAGATGGTGTAACTGTGAAAAGTACAAGACCTGAGGAAGACTTTACCCCTCCCTGCAGGTATGGGCTGTGCTGAAATGAGCAGCTCGTGTGACAGAGCGGGGAAGTTTCACCCGTGGTTCACAGCCTGGATCAGGTCTGTGCTTTCTCTGTAAGGGTGTCAGTACTGCTCAGTGCTCCTACTTTCTATGTGATCACAGAAGGATGGAGCTGGCCACTTATGTGATACCAAGGACTCCTGCCAGTCTGCAAACTAGTCTCCTCCAGTCTGGTCAGAGCTGGTGCTGGCTGCCATCATGAAAGGCGATAGAAACTCAGGGTCTGGCTTTTATTTTCGCAGCAGATGGTCCCAAAATATGTTGTAAACCAGGAGGTGGGAAACAACTATTTGTAGGTAAAAAGCAGAAAGGCAGAGAAGAAAAAATAGGCAACCTGGCAGAACCGAAGTTCTTCATAATAGTGCCGAAAGTCGTTTTGTATTCGTAATTTTTTTTTTAATTTGAGAAGTTTTTCAATTTGTATTCATTGTCACCTTATGAGCTTTAACAGTTTCTTAGTGCATGATATGCCAGGGAGGAGAAAGCAGCAGACTTCCCTGCATTAGGCGGTGTGTTGGACAGCATCTCCTCCACCTCCTTGTTGTCTTCTGGCACTGTATTGCTGCCTCCACAACTCAGGAAAGCTCCCAAATTTGAAAAGCCACAAGCTAGCCAGCAAGTGCTCATGTTCCTATGCAGTGATTTTTGCACGAGCAATTCATATATTTGAACTGGTTCACGGAGTACCAGCTGGAGCTCCAGGTATATGGGCAGGTCCTCTTGGGAAATCCTGGCAGTTCCATCATCTCTACAACAATGGCTTCAGTAAAGCCTCCTGTGCTGTCGCACTTTAAGAACAATTCCTAAGAGAGATGTGAACTGCAAGGTGATGAGTAACCTGTCCATTACCTGTGCTGAGAAGGCGAAGCTGATTCATATAAAAGTCACTCTTCATTGTGTTTTATTCCTCATTTAAAGAGCAGTTGCTTAAAATTAAGTAATTTTTCTATCTGGATGAATGACTGATGAAATAGATTAACTAACGTGTAGCTTGATATCATAGATGTTTATAAATTATTAACATGGTAGGATTTAGTTAGAACACTTTCGCTACCATTATTCAGATCTTGCTCTGTTCTAGAGGATTTTTTACATAGAAGTGAGGACAAAAGAAAATGTAAAAAACCCCACCAAAACCAACCAAAAAACCCCAAAAGAAACAAAGACAGTTTTACGAATGACTGATTCTTGAAGGGAATATCTAGGGTGCAGCAAGATTGGCATTCGGGAACCTCATCCCAGTTTGCTAGGTGAATTTCAGATTGCTCCACATGTAACTAATGTTCAGCTCAGACTTGGTACTGTATTGATCATTTGATGGAAAATTCTCAGTATTGTGTTCAGCAGCTGCCAGTTTCGTGTTGGGCATCTGAAATTGTGTTCTCCCTCTTTTAATAGCAGTGCAACTTCTAAAATGGAGACAGTGATTTTCCAAGATCTCTGCTGATCTCTGTCTCGAGAGCCCAGCACTGACTAAACACATTTCCTTTTGGTGTCTTTGTAATCGCTCAGAACAGAGGCATTTTCAGCTTAACCTGCAGGCAGTGTCTGAAAAATGCTGTATTCATACATGCTTCTAGGCAATAGCGAAGACTGGGGGGATTTTACTTGGTTTATGAGTACAAAGTTCACATTTGTCAGAGTGTGCTTACCCCTCAGCATTTCTTTAACATACAACTTGGGCAGGGACTTTTCAGTCATATTTTTAAAAGTCTATTTCTTTTGACCTCTCGAAGTTTCTTCATTATTTTTTCCCTCTTGTTTCTGTGTAAGGGAAACTTGAGACCTTTGCATGTTTTACCCTACTGTAAAATTAGAAAACATTCTTTCCTTACCATCTTTTCATATCAATCCATTTTCATTTGGAACGTGGTGAATCTCCTTGACTGATGTTTGGTTTTTGTTAAACTAAATGGGAAAACCCACCAGTGTTATGTATTATATTTCTTTTCATTTACAGCTTTGCATTCAAAACCAGGAATTTGACATAAAAGAAGATGGAACACCTGGGGTAGATGTTGTCATGGGGTATGCCAATTATCAGATGAGGAAGATAACACTGTCCTTGTTTAGATTGGTTGGATTTTAAAGTGAAATATTCTTTTTAAGTGCTGGCCTGAGAAAAAGTTCTTAATTGACTGTTTGCATAATTGTAGATAGCATGCACAAATAAAACAACGATTGAGAACATAGCCCCAGAGTTTTCTTAATATTTAACTCAGATCTCAGAAGGAGCAACTTCATCACCAAGAACTAATAGTTGAATGATACCATGTTATGGACTTGAAAAATAAGTCATTGAGATTCAGCCTCAGAAGAGGTATTTGTATTAGAAATCTATTTTTTTCTGAGGTCCGGAAGTTGACTTTTTTCATCTGTCTTACTACACAGTGACTGCACAGTGTTGGAGCATTAATAAACTGGCCAAATTCAATTTTAATCACGTAAATGCAGTTGAAAAAGTGTACTGTGCCCTTTAGTCTTTGGTTTGGGTTTCTTTTTTTGTGCAGCAAGTTTTCCTATGCCTCCGAAACAAATCTAGAGACATAAGTGAAACCTGCACGATACAAATTGTTGTTGATGTTTTCATTCTTTCTACTCTGAACTGTTATTCTCTGCCTGCCTTATGACAGCAACTGGTGTCTCCTTGAACTCTGTTTGCAGACCCTTTTTTGAAGCTTATCCTTCCCCAGTGTCTCAGTGACTCTTCGAGAACAAGATCTGTGCACCTTCATGCTTCACAGCTTGGCTCTCCAACTTTGAAGTCAATCTTCACTAACTTATCTTTCTCTCGGATGTTAATCATAAGCACATCATTTTGTAGCCTCATATCTGTGCATTCTTTACCTGAGTGCTTGTCTTTCCTTGGGTTCATCTTGTTGTGTAACTTTTTCCTATAATCTTTCAGTCTTCTGGCCAGGAGTTAAGACCAAATAATAAATCCCTCTTTCTTAGTTGTACTTGTGTATTAATGATTTGCCAGCTTCACAGAGATGACTGTTTAAGCATAGAGCTAAACTACAAGAGTTGTGCTCATCATGAGCTTAATGTATCCTGTTTACTGTGCTTAGGTTAAGAAACTGTCATGATACAGTACCAGGCCAACACAGCTGTAATGGCTCCATTGTCCTGGCAGGTTAGCTTGTGTGTCACTGCACATCACTCATACAGTGCTGTAAGTAATCTAGTTTTGTTGCATGACTTCTCTACTGTATGTCTTTTAATAGCTTCACTTCAATCGTCTTCTGCTGTGGTGAAAGCATTACTGATAATGCACAGGACTGTCTACCAAATCCTTCTACAAATTACTTCCAGTGGAGTACTACCATGGAAAACAGAAGAATAAAACATGCAGCATTTGAGCAGGGAGGTTATCCTGTAAATAGTGTATCTTGTCGCTCATAATGGTTGATTTTTTTTTAATGAAAAATTAAGTGAATCTCATGAGACACACAATACCATAGGAAAGAAGATTCAGTACTTCATGACTGAACACTAGGTCAGCTAGGGGGTTTTAAATGTATTTCACACAACTTGGACAGAACCATCTGCCCAGAGCAGCATTCAGGATTGTGCATAATAATCCTTAGATGCTAAAACCCCCCAACTTTCTCTCATGCATAAGGAAAACTTACTTCAAGGATGTAGAAAAGATTCCTTGGGACCTTAAAACTGGTTGGTTCACCTCTGCTTTCCATAAAATTTCTGCTGTGATAATGTTTTATAAATGAGGGCTGAAGTATGCAAATCAAAATTTTAAGGGCCAGTTTCAGGGTATTCTATTCTGTCACAGGTAGCCTCTGAAGTGCAAAGAGCTGCTCTTACCTCGAGAACCATTAATGAATTCAGCTGGTATTGTTTTTAGCAGGGGTTAATAAGTTTTACAGCTATTAATAAGAGCAAATTTCTTCGACCTTTTTTACCTGATGAAAAGAAGCATTTGACTTTGTCAGGTGATACAATCCTAATCAATATAGCACTGCCAGCGGTTTTTAAGGATTCATTCTGGATGTGTGTACATACATGTGCCCCAACCACTAAAGTCCACCAGAAAGCAATCTGTGCTGCCTGCAGTGCACAGAAATACAGATGAGAGTTTTACTAAGAACTGTAATACTAATAAAATATCTTTCAGCTGTTTCTTGGGGAATCTTTTAGACCTCTGGCTGTTAATCCTTGTCCCAGTTCTTGGGGAAAATCTGTTTTGCTTCAAAGTGCTTTATCTGTAATCAGCTTATTCGGAATTAATCTCCATGCCCATCTGCAGGCTCCTGACAGACTGGTAATTTCCCTTCCATCTCGATCTCGTGTCCAGAGGAATTGCACACTTGTAACTAGTAAAATTTTTGTTGTTTTCAGCAAATGCAAAGTTGCCACAGGAAAATAACATAAGACTTTAAAACAGAGATGTTAATGTTAGGTAACTGTGTAGCAAGAGCAATGTTTAGCAGTAAGATCTTGCAGCCACTCAGCCACACCAAGATTCAATGTTCAGTGTGTTTCAGCATCCAGTTTTGTGTATTAAAAAAAAATGAAAAAGCAGGTAAGATCAAACACAATGAAATGGAGTAAACACGATGAAATGTTGTCCTACAGCCGTATTCCTTGTAGAATCAATTTTCGGTGTCCTTAGTGTGAGAAGGGGGTATTTGTTGTTGACAGACATTTGGCAGTATCTTGAAATGCAAATACGCAAGTACAAAGCTTTTCAAGCTCTTCAGATGCTCAGATTTTCTTCACTTTAAGTGTGTAGCTGTGGTTCACTCCTGTATTTCTTTGCATGTGTTTGGATCCTCTCAGCTAGAGATTTTCCTTTGAGTATTTAAAATGTTTTATAAGTATTGAACAATCCTTTATGCCTGCAAGATTCACAGTTTTCAGATCTCATCTTTTAACCCAGATTTCAGGTTACTTGGAGAGTGACTAATTCTCCGGAGTCACTCTGATAATTAGTGAGAGTTGGAAATTGCTTGTTTCTGTCTTCAAGGTTTTGGCTACTTGTGTACAATCCCTTACATCATATCCTTCTGTCTGGGTGAAATAGGGATAGGTGAGAGATGTACTTTGCTGTTAATATTGACCCGTGCCAGAGCAGTTCCTGCCTTGGAGCCTGTGAACAAGCAAGCCTTCCTATGGAAAGATTATGTTCCTGTTGAGTTTTGGTAATCTAGATTTCTAGATCAGCATTTGAGATTGTCTTTCTTGTAGTTCCCTTATCCAAATCCGGTGTGTGCTCTTCCTCCTCAACAGCTGATGTTTATGCCTGTGTGTAGAGCTGTGGGTTTATGTTTTGTGTATGGAGTCTAGTGCTGTTAATGTGCTAAGTATTTAGGCATGTAATCCCTTCTGATAAATCCAAAGAGCCTAAGTGTAAGTGATGGTTTAACAGCAAAATAGCTGCTGTTGGTTTAGAGTCCATTACTTTGGGTTTTTTCTCCCCTATTTTTTCCCTCTAGAGAGATAAAACAATATAACAAAAGTTAAAAGATGAAGTTATAGAAGGTGAATAGCATCTATTTCATTCATTCTCAGTAGAAAGACCAACTTGAGTATTTCTGTAATTTATAGTAGTTCAGTGAATTAACACTTCAAAATTTCAAAACCTCACACTCTTCTGGCTGGCACTGGGTTGACAGAGCTGGTGCTGAACCTTTGCTTGAATTTTGTTGTTAATGAGCACTATGATATTAAGTGTTGCTGTCCACTGGGAGTGCTGTGGTACAACATCTTGTGAAGGCTTTAGGCCCTAAGCACTTACAAGATGTGTTCATCAAATGCTTGGTTGTTATTTGTAATCGAGTTTGTTTTGCTTACTGATGAAATCCTTCTCCCTCTGTTTGTAGGATGATAAAGTTAAATCTCTTCTCCTGAATTTGTTCTGCTATAACAGACTGATGCCTGAGCAGGTGCTGAGGAATGATTGCTTCCTCATAGTTGATGCGATTCCAGTTTCACTGCAACCAGGTGAAGAGTATGAGACACATGAAAAACAAAATTCTGAGACAACAGATGGAAAAAAAAAATGGAGTAAACCCTACTCAACAGATGAAAACTTTTCCATCAGGTGTTTGAGACTTCTGTTTTGAAATAATTGACCTGATCTGAAGTACCAAAGTTCAAAAGGTTTGGTAGGTGCATTTATTTTTTGAGATTATACGGTCTTCACAGTGGTTTTTTAAAAATATATTTTATTCTATTTAAGTATTTGGGGTTATAAGTGTGATTTTATTGATTGTATTCTTGATTTGTCAGCCTTTTACTCGTGTGTAGGCTTTAAATTTATAGAGACTAGTCTTGTTAGATGCCAGAGATCTTTAAGATGAAGCTTTAGTGAGTTGGTTTCTTATTGAGTTTTCTATCCCTCTTTCATGCTCTGATTCCAGATAACATATTCCTCTTAAAGATGCTCTAGGGCATTATTTTTTGCTGAAGGTTTGTTTTTATTGCACAGACCAGTTATTCTTACAGCAACTACCTTCAGGATTCAAGGAAAACCCCCAATATACTGCTTTTACAACTCGTAAGAGAAATGGTGAACTCCCTTCCTCTTTTCTGCCTTTTCGCCTTTGAAAAATGCAATTGGCTTTCTAGAGAGCAGTCATTCTTCTAGTTGCTCCTTTGCTGTGCTGCCACCAACCAGAATATTCTACACACACCCTTGCAAAACCAACTCCTTGTTTGCTCTGCATCACTATGTGTATCTATCATCTGTTATTTAATGCTTTTTTGAGGTAGCTACGAGGATGTGATTTTCATGAATGAGGTTTGTGTGCCTGCAACACTTTGCTGTTGATATTTCTGTTGAAAAGTTTTGTCAGCTCTTTATCTTTACAGGAAATTGTTGTTTATCTTCATAAAGGTTTTCCTTTCTTCTCAGAAGGGAACAGGTCAGAGTGTGCAGTGTTGCTGTAGCAGTATATTTAGCCTCTGGGTGTTGCTCTTGGACAGCGCTGTTGGCAGACTGCTATTCTGCAGAAGAATTACTGAAGCTGCTTGTTGTTGGATGAAGAATGTCAAAATGCAGCATGTAATAGGCAAGCAGCAGCACCAGGGAAACTGGGGAGCCCTCAGGTACAACAATATGGTGCACAGTGGATAGAAGATACCCTTGACAGGCTCATGTTTGATATTAGACTTGGATTTCTATCCTTAAACCAAAATTATGTTTTTTTTCATATGGAATAGTGTGTAAGATGCTTCATCCTGTTTTCATTAAATGATGCTGATTTCTTGATTTCTGTAATGTGTGTATAACCAATGACAGTAAAATATTTGTTAAAAGTACTTTTATGTAGAATTTTTGGTTAATGCGATAAATATTTTCATTCCAGAAATCACAGAAGAATAATACCTTGTCAAGGAATATAAACATTTTAGAAGTTTTGTGGAATGCTTTCCAAATACTGATTGCAGTCTTTCACTATTAACGAAATGCTACCTCTAATTTCAATGAATGTTAAACACTGAAGAGAGGTTATACTAACCTGATTGTGTATCATGCTGTGTAATAAATGTTAGGATACATTTTTGCCTGGGTTTCCTGCTCCAGAGTCCATGCAAACTAAAGTGTACTTAAATCCCCAAATTGTTAACCTTGGTTGGTTTTCTGAAACCAGAAGTCTTTGTGTATGCTTCATTAAAGAAAAATAAATTGCAGATTATTCAAAATTTCTTCACCAGCTCTAAGTATTATGAAACCTTTTGTTATGTATGAGTCTTTTCTATTTGAATTAAATGTTGATTAAAGTTTTAGTGTCACCAGTTCTGTTTGTTTCTACTTTGACATTTTCTATGGTAATTTTGTAGCTCTGGCTTTCTTTTCATTTCTTATTTGCCAGAGGCCTTAAGAAAATAGGTTGGTTCAGGGTCATGTTGCACGGCTCTCCTGCCAAAGCTGAATACTAATCTATGGTAATGGACTGCCTGCTGTGTAGTTTGAGACATCTCTTTCAGCTGCGTCTCTTCTGGCTAGAAATGGGTACTTGGAGGATGGGGAAGGGAGGCTGAAATGCTCCTGTAGGAACCGTCTGCCTCCTTGCTCACTTGCTGCTGCTTCTAAGAAGCCCAAAAGAAACTTGCCTCACTCTTCCTTGCTATCAGCAATCTGCAGCTTTGAGCAGTGTCCTTGCACAGACCAGGATGGTGAGGGCCCATCAGGGGCTGCGTATTGCTTTCCTGGGAAGTAAGGTATTCAGTTGTTATGGGCCTGAGACTCCTTACAGCCTTTAGCAGTAAGCCTGCAGTTCTAGCCCTAGGTGCTGACAGCTTTCTTGCATGAGGACTGTTACCTTTGTTACTTGTTCAGAGCTATGTTCTCTCCGCACTGCTCACCCTGATGCTCACCAGCTGGGCCTTGGAATCAGTCTCGGCTTTTGCTCAGTACATCATGCCCAGCCGGCCACTGCCGCTGCCTTCTAGGGTGTAGAAATGGTAACAAAGTTACCTCAGAGGAAAAGCTCTCCTCAGACACCTGCAACCACTTCCTCTGGCTCTACCTAACCCAGCCTGCAGCCCTGCGCTAAGGCTGGTTTTCTTCGGGAAGAGGAGTTCTTTCATTAGATTGGGAGAACATCAGCATTTCCTATCTCCATGGTCTGAGTGGAGCAGGAGGAACTATTACAGTTCTGACTGCTGCACCTCTGGTCAGTTCTGGAGACTCCTGCACTTCTGTTCAATACCTCTTAATCTTCGTGCCTACCTTAACATCCATAATAACACTACTGCATCTTTCCAGGTAGTTTGCTGTTCACTTCATTAGTATTTCACGCTTGTGCCTATGTAGTTTTGAGAAGGTTTGGGGTGGGTATTTTGTACTTCAAAATAGATTTCTGCTAGTTAAGAGTCCTTCTTACCAACACTCACTGGGAATTTAGCCTTTTTTTCATGCAAGCATGTATAGCCTGCGGGTTAAATTCATAGGTAACTGCCTCAAGAACTTCCCCTAAATGGGCAAAGATTGATTTCATCCACAGTCACTTAATTTGCAAGGAAACTGGCATGAATTTATCCTGATTTCAAATCAGGAGTCCAATAGCTTTCAAGCTGATGACTTTCTATACTGTGATGAATGTTTGAGAGCGTGATCTTCATTCACATAATTTAAAACCCTGGTGAAAACTTTCCTCAGATTTCTGGGTGTGTGCTGACAGGCACTAAGATAATGCGCTGTGCCACAGCTCCTGCAGGAGTTGTCTTGGACTGTGTGTTTTTCACAGCAGACACACCACGGCTAGATAAACAATTTTCAAATTGTCCTAAATCTACTGTTACCACATGTGGTGGTGGCACATGGGCTCAAGTGTTGGAGTTGGGTTTTGGCAGCTTTAGGTTCAGGGACTCCAGTACATCAAGACCCCACCTCGTAGAAGCCTGAGTTAAAACACTGAATTGGACTTTTCATAATTGTATTTTAGTATATTATGTATGTCTAGCATCTGTGTGTTAATGCTGTAAACTATGTTACTAACAGGTGGAGAGAAACAAGATTTGCTCTGCTGTGTGAAGATGTGATGTTGCTTTGTGTTTGTCACCTGCTGTGTTGCCAGCAGCTATTTAGCTGCCTGAGGCCTGTGGGTGAGACCCCCTTCCACTAGCTGTACTGCAGAGACGGGAGAGCTTGCCAAAAGCCCCTGACATGCCTTTCTTCTCTTGTGATCTTTCAGCTGTTCAACTTTCCTGCAGCCTTAACAATTGGTAGCACAGTCAAGCAGACCAGATCTGTTCTGTCTCATCTTGGCAGTCCAAGTGTGGACCAGAAGTTTACGGTATTCTGAATATGGTACTGCAAGTTTAATCTGCCATCTTAGCAGCCCTCTGGCTTCTTTCTGACCTCCTTTTCCAACTCCATGGCCTGGTGTTTCAACAAAGCCAAGGGCTGTACCACCTGGCATTGTTATACCGGATACTGACGGATTTCACAGCTCTGGAGAAAGAGTCCTTGTTTAAAGTCGAAGAAGGTGGTGAATGTGAGCCCTGGGGCTTTGAGATGCAAAATGATATTCCTTTAGATGCCTCAACAGCAGGTATTGCCCTTATCAGGTGTGTCTTGGGTTTTCTCTTCTCCCAAGATGTGGCCTAGGATGCTTCTGCTGTAAAAGTGCATGTTACAACCTTGGTTGCATGGAGTTAGCCGCAAGAGCTGAGGGAACATATACAACCTCCTCTCCATCACTTACTGAACCCTCCATGCATTGCTGCAGCTTTTCTTTCTAACCAAATTCTCAAGAACTTTTCTTCTGTTCTCTGTCCCTACTCTGGTAATAAAGTTTCACTGTTGCTCTCAAAGACTCTTGTGATGTTACTGGAATCTGAAAATCTGTGAAATGCAAGTTCTTACTAGTGTCGCCTGATGTACCCTGGGGTGGGTTAAGTTATTGCGCTGCCAAGGCAGCAGTAGAGTAGACACAAGGACAATTCTTGAAGGAGAATAAGAGTTATGTATCCAGTAGACAGTATTTCCAGTGTCTTGAAGCTCTGTAGAAGGATTTTTAAGTGGTAATTAACACACTTCAAATTTTTATGCTGTGTTTGCGTGAACTGTACTAAATTGCAAGCCATGCAAGTCCTACCAGCTGAAACACTGAATAAATACACAAGAAGCCTTGAGCACCGTAAAAGTCACGTGCAGTGTGAATCTGTACAGCCGGCACAACTCAGAGGATTTCTTTGTGTACAAGCATTTCAGTTTACAGGATCGATTTACTCTCCCTCAGGGGAGAAACTGGGAGAATTCTTTTGGAGAAAGTACATTGAAGATGCTTTGGTCCAACTACTGTGATGAAAGCTGGGTGAATAGCCCAAAAGAAAAGCCCACTGACCTCTAAATCAGGAGATGCAGGTGAAGGCTGTTGGAAGTAGAAGCGGTGTTATTTTAAAAACTCTTTTTTTCCTCATAGAACTTCATTGGAAGTTGAAATCTGCTGTTGGGAAATGCAGTTCTGTTCCACAGGAACTTTTCTTCCTTCTCCAAATTTAACATAATTGCCAAAACGGTGATTCCACAAAAGTAAAGCCAAGCTCTCCTTCAAGGCTAGTTGTGACTTGCAGGCACAGTCAAGGCCACAGTTTCCAACATATCATATGAAAGAAAGAAATATTTCAAAGTTGTTCTGGTTGGACAACAGTACATTTACACTAATAACTCCTTTTTCCTAATACTTTTTTGAAATATTTTGTTAACCAGAGCCTGACTTTATTGTATTACAGGGACATATCTGCAAAGCTGTTACATTCTTGAGATGTCTTTTGCTCTCGGGGATTTATTGCTCAGCCACTATGACTTGACAGACTTTGTATTTCAGTATTAATTCCTTATGTTGCCTCTACAAAGGTTGCTATTGTAGATAGTGAGAATGGTTTGGTGCTAGTGTTCTTTTGGAGACACTGTTATTTATTTCATGGTGCCGTTTGCAAGTAAAGTGACTGCTAACGTGCATAAACTGTGAGGCTGAACATTTGGGTATTCTGTAGTGATTTGTCACGGAGCAGCATTTTTCCCTCCAACTTAATAATAGACTTCCAGCCTTGCCTGCATGTGTGCTGCAGATTTTCCCACTGTTTTACTAGGGAAGAGCTATTCCTTAAAGATAGGATCAAAAATCTCACTCTTATTTTTAGTCTTCTGTTCCTAGTGCTGCAGACAGAAATGGTGTGGGGAACTCGGGGAGATGCTAGATACCAATGACTTGGTTTTTGAATGCCTCTTTTTCCTTCCTAGGTATTTTTGTTTCAGTGAAAGTCTCTCTAAAAAAAGACAGGTTCTGATAGGAAGATTAATAAATATGCACTGGAACTTGCTCTAAGTAGCTCATATGAGGTGTACTTGATAGTGCCTATACATACCACCCATACACTGTTTCAAACATGGGTGGCAGTATTAGCTCCTGCTCCTGCTGCTCCTAACTGTAGCAGAAGTTACAGTTTTAGTCCTTTGCAAGAACACAGTGTCAGGAAACAACCAGTGAGTGCTGTTAGGTGAGCCAAAATGCTGAACCTGGTTTATTGAATACTTGGTGTATTGAAAATTTTCTAGTCAGAGCATGCTGACAGGCTGGCAAGTTGCGTTAATATTTTAATACCTCAGGGCATTTATAAAGTTAATCTTTTGACATTTTTATTTGCTTTTTTGCTCAACATCACGATCAATTTTTTTATCTTTTAAAAGTTCCGTTTATGACTGTCATTTAATTGATGATAACTACAAATTATACTAGCTGCAAAGCAATAAATAAAAGAAATGCAAGTAGTATAATTTGGAACACGGTAATCTTAGTAGCCTGAGTCATGAATTTCATCATCCGCTGCAGTTAGTATAATTTTATGATTCATAAATCTATTCATTTCTTTTTTTAGTGTGTCGTCAGATAAACAGCTCAACAGTAAGGTGGCAGAATTGTCTTGTCTCACCCCGTCGTAGGAGAGAAGGCAGGTCTGATTGTTCCTATGTAAACGTAGTAAATCTGTCCCTCTGACCTCTTAAACCTGCAAAACAGCTTCCTGTGCTTCAGTGGAGCACTAGCTCATTAAGGCATTCAGATTATCAAATGACCACTACCTCAACCTAAAATTAGTTTGTTCAAATTGTTTAAAAACGCATTTGTTCATTTGCTGAAGGTGTCCTTCTACCATGGATCAGTGCACAGACACTTACACAGTGATCCTGGGCTGACTTAAGCAGGAAGCGGTCAGCATTTGCTTAATGTGAAGTCAGTGCTACTGCAGAAGTACTGTCAGGCCCTCGAATAGTTGATGTCTCTAATTTAATTACAGAAAATGTGCTTTTTCCATTACTCCCTGTGGATTCACTTCCAATTTAAAATCCTCAAGTGGTGTGATGTGTTTTGGAATGTCCCCTCTTTCTAGGTGCCATGCCAGCCACAGTACCTGCCACTTACTAAACTTGAAGTTTGAAAAGCCCTGCAGAAAGGATCAGTCTTTAGATAGATAGATAGGTAGAGAAACATTATTAAATCAGAACTTGCCTTAATTCAGGAGAATGGATTTGCTCTAATAATGTTGCTTTTTCAGGAACCAGTGTGGTGAGAAGAAACAAGTTATGGGCATATAAATATATGACCAGCATCTTTGAACCCATGGTCGTTCATTATAAAATCAATATCCTCAGTTCACAGAATCACAGAATGGATGAGGTTGGAAGGCACCACAGTGGGTCATCTGGTCCAACCTCCCTCCCTGCTCAAGCAGCGCCTTCCTAGAGCACAGGGCACAGGATTGTGTCCAGATGGTTCTTGAGTATCTCCAGTGAAGGAGACTCTCTGGGCAACCTGTTCCAATCTTCAGTCACCTGCACAGTAAACAAGTTTTTCATATTCAGGTGGAACTTCCTTGCATCAGTTTCTGCCCATTGCCTCTTGTCCCATTGCTCAGCACTGCTGAGAAGAGCCTGGCTCCATCCTCTTGCCATCCTCCTTTCAGATACTGATAGACATTGATATATGAATAAGCTTATGCTAAGGAAACTGTCATACAAGCTGAAAGTGCTGGTCATTGGCTCATGGCACTGTCTTGGCCAGTTAATGATAGAACCACAGTGTGCCCTGAAGAGGCAGCACTTTTCACTGCCCCAAACCCTGGGTTTTTAAAATGCTTGGCAGGGTCCCTCTCTGCCACATGTCTGTCCATGATAGCTGAAACTATCCTGCACTGGCATGCATACATGTACGTATTTTGGTGTTTGTATTTAGATTCCTCTGTGACTGCTACTTTCTGGTTTTCATTTCATTCACCTGCATCTCTGCTCTGCGGGGCTCTGTGAAAAGTGGTTCCATTATGCCATTAGAAAAGCTATGTTAAAAGCTATGTTAATTCTGGAATAATCCACGAACTATCAGCCACTGTGTAATATCTCCAAATTTTTTCCTTGTTTTTACAAATCTTAGTATGATAACTAACTTTCATTCGCATAAGTTGCTGTGCAAGATGATGTCACTTCTAAAGAATATGCAAAATCACATATTTTGACCATGCGCTGGTCACGTTAGTAGCCTAAAAACCGGGTTAAGTTAGCTTCATCAAGTTAAATGCCAAGTAACTTCAGCATAAACAATGGGAGAAGACAGAATTTTTTAAGACTTAAAACTTATCCAGTGACCTCAATGCTATGATCTCTTGTTTCAGTAAAAACGGAGAAACTCTTTTTGGCCAAGGTACCTTTTCCAGATTTCGACATGAATCATCAAGGAAGAATAAAAACTCACCAGAGACAGTTTAGAGAGGAGTATAAGAAAGTCAAATGTCTACAAACTGGGATCTTTGGGCTAGAAAATAGACTTGGGTAAAGAGAAGGTTTAATTCTTCAAAGAGGCAGAAACCCAGAATAGAGCTGAACAAAATGGAGCTGTTGTTCCTATGTCCTTCCTTCAGGGATTAACGGATTGAATTTTACAGCAAAGGAAGTTAAAGTTAGATATGGCTTCAAACTGGAGAAGAGTAGGTTCAGATTAGATATAAGGAAGAAATTCTTTACTCCGAGAAGGGTTAGGCACTGGAACAGGTTACCCAGATAAGTTGTGGATGCCACATCCCTGGAGGTGTTCAAGGCCAGGTTGGATGGGGCTCTGAGCAACCTGGTCTAGTGAAAGTTGGCAGTGTAACTAGATGATCTTTAAGGTCTTTTTCAACCCAAACCATTCTATGACTCTACAATATTAGTGGGAAAAAAACCCCGTTCTAACTCAGCATAACTAAACTCTGGAATGCACGGCTTAGCAGTGAGACAGGATAACTGTTTGGCAGGGTGACATGGGTGTGTATAGTTAAGATTGAGTGGAAGCTAGACTGGAGAACTATGTTTTCTGTTCTGCTTGGCTCTGTCTTATGTAATTTTTTTTTAGTGTATCACTTTGCCTTAAGCCATCACTATTAGGTAGGTTGGTTTCAGCAAGAAAAAACGCGTGAACTCGAAGTACCTTGAAGTGGGTAAATTAAAAAGAGGAAACCTGTGTCATAAACTCTCTTTTGCAGATGGTAGGGAACAGAGACCTGGGTTAACTGCATGCATTTGAGATTTGTCAGCCCTAGGAAGCTTAAAAAGTGGTTGACATTTTTGCTTTATTGGAAGCTCCACACGAGTTGCTTTGTACCAAAGGCAACCTGACATTTGCAGAGACCTGCAGCACTCAAATTAATACGTTCTACTTGCAAGAATTACTTCAACAAAGGCTTTCTCCATTATAAAGTCTTGATCAGTACATCCCTAAATCAGTTTTAAAAGTTTTTAATCTATTTTATGCAGAGGCCTGTTGTCCCTAGCTGGTTGTCAAATCCATTGCTGCAAGCAGCACCTCTCTTTTGTGGCCAGAGTGTTACGGGTAGGTGATTAGCAAGATACTGAGCTTTGTTTGGATACAAGGCTCAAAATACCCACAGGTCCCTCATGCTGTTGGAAAACATTCTATTTAGAGTGTGCTGCCTATACATCTTTCACAGCGGAAGATTTGCCAGATAACACACTGCCCTCTGGTAAATTGTCATCGGGCTGGGCAGGAAACTGCATTTGCATCAGTATTCATATGGGACACAACTGCCTCCTAAGTATCTGCTTTAAACAGGACTGACTTTGTCCCTTGAGAGAATTTACCTGAATCTTACAGGCTGGTTTTTTGCTTCTTTTTTTACAGACAGTACCTGACTACAAAAACAGTGTCTCTTTCCATACAGGTCATAATTTGCTGTTGATTTCCCTCTACTGTGCTTGTTTGGCGTATCTGCTGCAGAGGTACTTACGTTGATCCAGTCATAGCTGCCTTCAGACAGAGAAATAAGCAGCAGAAGGAGGGGAACTTCTGAGAAATACACCTTCTGCTTTTGTTCAGCTGTGCCTGGTAGGAGTAATATTAATAATAATGCACAAGTATGATGCAAGCAGACTTGTTTTTTAAAGGGAGCAAAGTGTTCCAGACCATTAGCTCATACTGTATTTTTGCTGTTAGCCTCTTTCTCAGGGAAACTGAAGATCAGAGGCTGAGGGAGAATCCTGAACCAGGAGAAGGTAAAGAAACCCACCTCACTCTTTGCAAGGTTGGAAGGGGCAGTGGGAGATTGCCTAGTCCTATCTCCTGTCCAAAGCAGGATCAACTACAGCAGGCTGCTCTGGACCATGCTTAGTTGAGTGGTGAATATCTCCAAAGGTGCAGACTTCAAATATCTCCATGCAGTTTGTTCCATTATTTCACCAGCTTGACAATAAAAAAAAAAAACTTTTTCTTGTGTTTAAATGGGATTTCTTGTATTACAGTTTGTGCCCTTTGTGTCCTTTCATTGGGGTCCACTGAGAAGAATCTGGTTCAGTTTGTTTTACATCATCTCATCTGATATTTATACACTTTGATAAGATCACTCCTGAGCCTTCCAGTTTTCAGGCTGTGAGCTCTCCATCTCTCTGGATGTGGCAAATAGCCCAGTCCATGTAGTATCTTCGTGAATCTTTGTTTCACTTTCTCCAGTATGTCCATGTCTCTTCTGTAGCTGTGAGCCCAGAACTGGATCTCGTGGTCCAGAGGACTCACCAGTGCTGAGTAAAGGGGAAAGATAATCTCTCTCGACCTGCTGGTGATTGGCACAGGCAGGTGCTTCCCCTCTGCCCCAGTAAAGGGAAGATCCCTCCTGAGATGTCTTGGAGGAGGTGTTTGAATGGATTGCTGTGCACCTGCAGAGCTAAGCAGATGTGTAAGCACTTTGTACGTGTTCATGATCTTGGTGAGTGATGAGGGAAAGTTCGAATCTTTTAGGTGTATTTTAACTGAAACTACATTTTACTGTAAACTGAAACTACAGGGAAACTGTAGTTTAACTAAACTTCGGTGTAGTTTAACTGAAAGAAAAATCTTTTGTCACTTGAATGGCAAGGGATTGCTGAGGTGATGGGCTTTGTTGCAGGCACATTCAGCAGAGATAAGAGGGGGATCATGATGATCGGGGGGCAGTTTCTTGATCCAGGAAAACCCCAGGCAAGCTCAAGGTCCCACCAGGAGCTGGCAGCTTGTGCTGGCAAGTCATGGAGGGGAACAGGAGTAAAGATGGCCACTCCACTCCAGAAAGAACAGCCCTGGGGAGGACCAGGACACCCGTAGCCTTCCTTTTTATCATGAGCTGGCTCTTCGTGGTTTCATCTTGGTGTCTGAAATGTTAACAGGCCCACACATGCTAATATAATTACTGAGATCTAACACATAAAAACAACCCAATGCCCCCATAACAGCGCAGTGGTGGTGCTCCTGCTCTCCACTGCTGGGTGGTGAATAGCAGAAACAGAGTCTGGTTGATGCAGGTTGAGAATCTTGCCTAAAGTGAAGCATCACCAGCGCTTCTGTGATAAGCACCTTTCTCTGGTGTCTAGTCTGTAATATCATATTCTGAAGAACACCAAGTGCTTGGAGGGCAGAAGGGAAGTAGGGGGAGGGTGGAATGACCTGGGACCTGGGAAGCTTGGTACTAGGCAAGGGTCCTTTCTGCCATGTTTTGCTGCAAGCTGAGTCCCACTAAGTACTGAATTGTTCAGCTATGGTTTTGCTGAGGACTAAGCATTCCTGTTCTCCAGCAGATAGGAAAGGGACAAGCTTTGAGTACTCCTATCCACCATGAATTCTGCCAGGAGGTACTGCCAAGTGGGAAGTGTGCTCTCCAGCTGTGATCACTGAGGGATGAAGCAGAGTGCTCTTTACTTTCTGCAGAGTGTCAGGCCTTGTGGCTGGTGTGTGAAATGATGAACCAAAGCCTTGATGTTCTTATTCTCTTCCACGTCACCGATGATGCAGATGCTTTCCATGGCAATCTTTTGCTGGGACTAATCACTGTAGGTTGGAAGCCCAACTTTAGAAGTGCTTTAGATGTTGATAATCAGACTTCTATGCTGAGATTGCTTTGAAAGTAGTAAAGAAATAAGAGCTGACTCCTGTTAAAGCAGCTGTCCTTGAAAAGAAACCATCTGAATCTTCGTGTAGGTCTCTTGGCTAAGGTACCTGATACTTGTTAACCTTCCTTCTATGAAAAAGTATGGGTATTTTGATTCCAATATCTTACTATTTATGTAAAAAAATAAATTTTTTTGTAGTACGTGGTCAATCAAACTCACTGACAGACCAATCATCTCATGACACTTTAATTGTTCATCTTTCATCATGAAAATAAAGAACTTTGTGCAAAATCTGCTATAAGGAAGGGCACATACATGTAATTATAGGATGCTTTTGGTGTTTTAAAAAAAAATAAAGAAATTAAATGACTAATACATTTTGCTGGGGGAACTGACAGCTGTAAGAAACCTGCTTCTCTCATCAGCTGTAAGCTTTTATCCCTGCCTTGTACTAATGAATAAATCATCTTATTACATAAAATTACATTTTAATTGCTCCCGTGTCAGTCTATTTCAGGTTAGACCTAGGCAGTAAGGTTCCCTTGGTGCCTGGGTTTTCCTTTTTTGCTTAACTGCTGAGCAGTCATATTTAAAATGCCTGGCAATTTTATTGGAGGAGAAAAATTGGGAGAAGGTAGGAGACAAAGGGAGAGAAGGACAAGAGAGGATATAAAGGGGACAAGGAATGAATGTAGGGGACACGAGAAAAATCTGAAGGAGCTGTTGAATGGAAGAGCCAAATGAAAAATACTTAGAAAAGCTAGTGGGATGTGAGTGGGAAGAGATGGAAGATGAGTCAAAACTACGGCAAAGCTTTCTGTGTTATGCCTTGCATGGAGCCACTTGTGGGAGTTCTTGGTGTTGGCTAAACAGCTGTGGCCATTTGTGTGACAGAAGCTTTTCCTCAAGCTCTGACAAGTTGTTACCATCCAAGTTCTCCTTTTCCTCTTAACTTAAAACGTTACCTAGAAAACATTAATTAGTCATTTAATACTGCAGAGTGAAGGGATGTATCCCCTCAGCCCTCCCCATCTTCAAGTGAAATGATTGATTCTCAGACCAGAGAAAAAGGCAGTTTCAGTAGGCTTTCTGTAGTAGAGAAAGTGTTTCCAAATTAATTGTAACTAAATGACTTGGAATTCATCCTTCAACTACCAACAGGCGGTATCAACTCTCATATATTGATTTTGTTTAGGCTGATTAGAAAAAGGACCAAGAGTAAGTAAGACTCTCTTGAACAAAAACAAGTGCACCTGTATAGAAATCATGCAACTTTAATTAATTAGGTTTAATAACTGATTTAATTGAGGCTTCCTTTTGTAGATAATGCATTTGGAAATGATGGTGCAGCTCCTAAATTACTGATGTAATCACTTGCAAAATGGAAAAAGTAGCGCTTCTTGTTGCTCTTCTAAGACGTGCTAAAATGACGTCTAGAATTTTTGCTTTTGTTTCTTTTCGCAATGTGAGATTATCTGGCCTACCCCATTTTTTTATGAAAGACTAGAGTACTAGTAGGATCACATTAGAAACAAATGAATTTGATTAACTGAGGCAGGGTGATTCTTTGTTTTTAGACTGTTTACAGTTCTCTTTTGTAGGTTGTCTATAAAATACATATATCTTAAAATCCTAGTAAATGAAAGAAAAGCTGTCAATGCTAAACATGCAGAACCATTACCTACCTGATATTTCTGGATTGTTTAGGAGTAAAGATGTAACATTTTTTACGTACCTAAATTTTTTTAACATAAGTGGTATACAGAAAGAAGTCTCATATCCAGCAAAACAAAACATTTGTTTTGCCTTTCCAGTACATAAAAAAGAGAAGAAGATCATAACCCTTGCTTTTTTTCTGTTTGCTGAGTTCCTGCCTTAGAAGATCTGTATTACTGTAATTTGTTCCAGGAAAGAGCCCCTTTGTAGAGGCTGCACAAGGAGTGTGTGGGATCCTTGTTTTTATTTCAGGTTTGAGTAGAAATAAACTGGCAATCATTTGGTTTTGTCGGAAAAAATGAATAGGGAGTTCTGTGTCTGTTACAGCACCAGGAGGCAAGAATAACCCAAACAGATGAATAGAGGTAATTCCAATCCTTGATTACTTTTTCTGTATGAATGCAGGCTAACTGGGTTTGGTATAGACCTAAAGGCAAAGGTTTGTTACAATTCCAAACTCAAATGTTGTATCATGTTTTTCCCTTCAGTTTAATTGCCACCATGGCCGTTACACTGAGGGAGCATTGTGATGTCTGGGCATTGCTATTAAGGTTTGCTTTTGATTGAGAGTCTTTCAGATAAAGTGGTTTTTATTTGTGTTTCTATTCCCATTTGCCAGTTTTCTCCCTCCTGGTACTTCAGGTACCTTCTGCTACCCATTGCCATGATGTGTTTAACTCTACCAGGTGGCAGGACTGCTTGGTATCTCTTCTGAAGCTGAGAGATTTCCAGGGAGAGGTCAAAACTGTTCTCTCATGAGGGCATTCAAAACCAGCGTCCATCCATCTTCCCGCTGTTGTGTGCAGTTGGAATTAAGAACTCATATGCACTGACTTCACGCACAGTCCTCTTGGAGTTTAAGCAGCAGGAGGACTTCACAAATGGGCATTAATTACCGCAGGGAATGGGGTTGGTACCCTGAAACAGTGCTGGTGAGAAGTCCTGTTAACAAACGAGGACAGAGGGATAGGCTATGATGTTACAGTGTGCTGATTCTGACTTGTTGTTTGGGTCTTTGGCCAAAACCAACCGAGCAACATGTAATTAATCAGCAAAGAATACTTAAAATCTTTAAAAGGATGAGAAAAAAATATTTGGATTAATAATAGCTGGGAAGAGACATTAAAAACAGAGAAATGCGATAAATGAGTTGTGAAAGAAGAATATGCACAGAAAAGTGAGAATGAGTTAAATTAGTAAGAAAGGCCGGCCAGTGTAGATCTGTTTGGGTTCCCATGTAGGCAGTATCTAAGGAACTGAGCTAAATAAGAGATAAGCGTTTACGGTAGACTGTAAGAAAAAACAGTATAGAGGCTGTTTTGAGGGAATTCAGATGGTCAAACATGAGATGGTAAGTTTGGACGGACTGTGGTGCTGAAGAAACCTCTCTGAGTAGGATGGCTTCTCCAGCTGCTGAAAGAGGGTGCAGCAGTCATTGGTCGTGCATGGGTAGAATCAGCAGAGAGAGGATGCTGAAGGTCTGCAGATCCTGAACATCACATGAAGCACCATAAAAATAGGAGTGGAGATGTACTGGGGGCAAAGAGAGCAGTGGTACCAAGGCTGTAAAGGTAATCTTTGGAATACCAAGCTTATTTCTGTACTATATCTAATGAGAACTGTGTCTGAACACTACATGGGCAAGCACAAGACTGCTGGGATGTCTAAACTGTTGTGGTCACTTTTTCTGTGTGAAAAGAAGCTGAACTGAATGCAGAATATAGGGAAGAAGAGAAATCTCAGACTATAAGGCATGTGTGTGAAGACAGACTTGTGAACACCATCTTCATGGTGCTTGTCAGTAAAAGCCTTGCCATGACTTCAGAAGAATAGGATTTGTTCCCAGGTGCTGAAGAAGCAACTACTTTGAGGTAGAATCAAACACAATTTTTATTTTCCAAGGAAAATAAAAAAAATATTTTTCAATGGTCCTTCTATTTTTCGTGTTTTTGCCAGTATCTTGAAGTGGGTAAATCTTATATGGCAGAAGGAACTGATTCACACATCATTCATAAATAAGAAAGTCTGCTCTGCTGAACTTGTAGCACAAGTAACTCCAAACACCTAGGTTAGGTCTGCCCTCCACATTTTCTGCTGTTTTCCAAAGGGTGTCTCTTAGGTGTTCGAGATTTACTCGCAGTGTTTATTAGTAACCTTCAGGCTTTGTGGGTTTTTTTTGTGGTTGTCCTGTGTACTTGACTGAAGGTCAGATCTGAGCCAGAGCCCTTATTGACTTCAAAAGTGCTAAACAGAGATTGCAAGTTTTTTTACCCTCTGTACTAATGCTTTTCCTATTGTGAGTCAATGGAAGCACGTGTCCAGGCTCCAAGGTGAGCAGACCTAATCTTGGGCTGTCTCAGCGGGACTGAGTCAACACAGAGCTGAAGGCAACATTGAGACTTTGGTGATTATTGAACAGAGGGTTGCTTGAGCTGTATGGAAACCACTGCCATGATAACATAAATGAGGGGAAAAACCAGAACTAAGCAGTTAATGGAATGAAAAAAACGTAGCAGTGGGAACAGAGATGAATTGGTCAGGCTTTGTTTAAACACCTCCAAGAAACAAGCTTCTGGGTCCAGTGTCAGTGGGGTGTGCATTAAGTAGACTGAGTGGGAAGTTAATAACAGAGGAGACTGGTGCTGCTGAGAAGAGCTTAGTGTGCTCTTTGTCTTACAGTTCTTTGGAAGGACCGCAGGATTACTTTCTCTGGAGATGTTTTTTCTTAGAGAAGGAACTGTAAAGCTCCATGAATGTCAGATCAGGTGCCCCAACAGTTGCTGCTATTAAGTAAAGCGTAATGTGTAGTCAGATCACCAGAGAATTCTACTAATGTAAGCAACCAAAAAAAGCAGCTTAATTAATGGTCTGTGCATTTTAGTTACTTATACTGAAAGCTCTATTAAATATAAAATTCGCAAAATTTGTTTTTGTTAAGAGTCCCCAGCTCATTAAATGTGCAATACCCCAGGAGATGCTTTTTGTCCAGGTCATCTGTGTAACAGGCTGGCACACAGAGAAACTGCTCTTACAGAACAGCGGCTGCTGGGGTGTGAGTGAAGTGTGTCCTTTACAGCCTCTCGGGAGAAAATAGCCTTCTGATGTAATCTGAATTTGGGGTGGGAAACTAATAAATGAATATTAAAAGGTTTTTTGGGGCAGGGCTGTATAGGGATAGTTACAGAGCTGATGGATGTGGTTAGTTTTGCTGGTTGTTTCAGTTTCTTTGGATGCTGTGATAGTCATGTTTTGTTTTCCAAAGCTGTAGCCATACAGTCTGTTGTGTCAAAACTGAGCATATAATTATTTTGCACTTCACTTAACTTCACTGTTTTATGATCTCATGTTTTTCCAGTTGCTCTGTGCTGTCTGCTGCTGCTTTATGGATTTTCATATTCTCTCTTGTTGGCCTGTGAAGTCATGTTCGTGCACAGACAGGAGCCTACACCAGCAACGGTGCTTTTGTACGTAATTTCATCACCCCAGACAGCACTGGCCTCGTACGCCTTTAGAGGCTCTTCACGTGCAACGGCTCTTGTGTGTCACTGGGGCCACTGAGAACCAGCCTGTCATCCTGCACAGGCAGAAAGAAGTGGTCTGGATTAAATGAGTCCCCAAGAGCATCATGAGTCCCCTGACCATCATGCAGATAATCAAGGCCCATCCCAAACAAGCAGCAGCAACATCCTTTGGATGTGTGCCCACATAGCACACGCTGGCTTGCATCCCAGTGCTAGCTCATGAACATGGTCTCTGATGCCCTTTTACAGTCTCTGTTGCTTGAGGATGCTGGAGAGTGAAGGACAGATGGGATGCATGCTCAGAGCAGTGGGGCAAGTGAGGGTGGGGCAAGATGGGAGTAAGTGAAACAGCAGAGAGAGGAGAGGCCAGCAGATAGGAAGAAAGATGGTAGGTAAATGTCATTTACTGCCTTTCTTTCAGGTTTTCCTGATTCTCCCTTGCTGAGTCTTAGAAGGGCAGTGTAGTTTTAGTTTGTTTCATGAACTTAAAAAATAAATCAGGGATGAAGCAAAATAATTGAGCCCAAATCTGTATAGGGACCTGGAATCACCCCCATCACTTGAAAGAGATGCCTGTTGTGAGGTCAGCCATGTCACCTGGAGACATCCCATGACTGATGTGCTGCTCGTTCTGAAATAGCACATAGATGTGCATTTTTGTTTATAAAGCCAAACTGAAATCAAGTCTCTCCTTTCCCCTTCTGTTCCTGTCCTTGGATGGGCATGCCTGTCCTCCCTGCTTCATAACCATTGTTTGTGTATGTGCCCTGACAGCCATTTTAGTACTTTCTTTTGTTTTCAGTAACACAAGCTGAGATAGTTGCGTTTTGTCTCATCCTGGCATTTTCGAGACTTGGCACTCTCATACATCTTGCTGTGTCCCCTGTCTTTCTTTGCTTTGCACTTGCACCTTTTTTTTCTGCCTTAGTAACCTACTCATATGTTGACATAGCATCCAAGCAAGCGTGCCCTACTGTTCCCCAGTTAGAGGCAGTGTAATTAATTTCAAAGACCTTCCACTGAAAGAAACCTTTGCCTTCCTCTGAACAAGGAGAGCTGTTCAATTATACTGGAAAGCTGCATGTGGGCCCAGGCAGAGAGACACCCCCTCACACCCGCCTCCCAGCACTTTCTGAAGGACTGCTATATTGTCGTCTGACAGAGTCACTCATTTCCAGATAATTGGCTTTTTAAAGGGCATCTATAGGACCCAAATGACTCCTAGCATACTGTTTATACCATTGACCTGCCAGGTTAGCAAAGGTTAGACTTAATTGCCTCATTTATGGCTAATGCATTCCAGTTTTGCTGTTACCTTTTCTCCCAGGATAATTGCTCAGACCTGTATTTTTGTTTCTGAAATCTTGATGAATAAAAACAAAGGTCCTGCTTTGTGAATTGAGTTGTTGCTTTTATTGGGAGAGACAGAGGTCACGTAAAATTCTTACGTTAGGAAGTGACCACGTCCGTGGGTGAGAGGTTGCCCGGGTGAGCCTTGGGCAGCCCTTTGACAGCTCAGGTTTCCCACTGCGCTCCATCATCAAACCTCTTTGTGTGGTGCAGCTTATTGCAACAGAAAGCAATTTCCAGGCAAATTGTGTCCAGCACTGCTCTTCTCAGTCCTGTCCACAGAGCACATGCCCTGTGGGTACAGGGGTGGTGTAAGGGATGCTGCCAGTGCAGCTCTCCTCATCACGGCCTGTGCCTGAATGTCCCCACGTGGATGAAGGTTGGCGGTGATACAAGAGGAGACATAGAGCACCTTCTGAGCTGGTCTGGGGTGTAAACACAGCACTGCTCTTGTGTGTTCTGCAGAATTAATCCTGATGTTTCTACCAATATATTTTGTATGCATCCTGTGTGTCTCCAGAAATTTTACTGGTGAGGATGGAGCAAACTTCTGGCAGCATACGCTTCAGTTTTATGGCAGTAGCCACTCTGCCCTTTCCAGTACCAGGTGATGTTTCTCTTCTGTTAAGAGTAAAACAAGAGCTGCAGACTTCAGGGCTTCTGTTGCAGATTTGTGAAGCCAACACTATACATACAGTTGTGGGTTTTGTTTATTTTATGGTCAGGGTAGCTCTGGCAGCAGGTTTTGAGTGAACAGCCCTTAGAAAACAATGTCATGGCTGTCAGGAGGAGACCACCCCAGCTTTCATTAACCGTCTGAGATTACTGAGGGCCAAAAAATGACACCCTGAAGCTGTCAGCATGGGGATGGGATATAGGTTAGGTGTCCATTCATCATGGGCTTCACATGCTCAGGGCTCTGCCTGCAACTTCACACCGGTGACAGAGACACCAAGTTGTTATAGTTGACATCATTCATAGCTTGGTTTATAAGGCTTCCCTGGATTAATTCCCATTTGATTAAATCACATCCTTTTCATAAAGAGCTGATCTTGATTGACAGCCTTCCTCTCATAAAAATGCCTCCAATATTCTTGTGCACATGGTGAGAGACGATCATAAATTTGCTGTAAATGCTTCAAAAGGTGAGAAAGCTGAGTGTCAGCTGGTGCTCAACCTTGCCAAATCTGTGTATAAGGAGGGGAGCACTGGGTCTGAAGATCAGCAGTTAGCTTGCAGTAGTGAGGGGACTGGACCATCACAATACATTTTTGGGAGTGTGTGTCTTGCACAAGATTGGAAGTGAAAGTAATTAAGGAGACAACTTACTGTTGGATGTGATGGATCTACCATTGTTCAAGGCAGGGTTAAATGTCTTTATAAAATATATTGTACTTCTGACAGAAATGTTGAGTTTAGTGCTGGAACTTCTGGTGTGAACATCTTCAGGGAAGTGTACTTCTTCTGTTCTTGGGGTTGAATCCTCGAGGAAGGGTCTCAGAAGTTCAGTTGTGGTCACTGGAAGCATATGTAGAAAGGAAAGAGAGAGGAATACACAAAGACCCATCACAAATGGTAGTGAACATTGGATTTCATTTGCAGAAATTTTTAAGAATGTTGCTTACTCTGTTGGGCCAACTCTACTCACTGTTTCTTCCAAATCACCTGCCTTCCTGAGGAGAGAATAACAAACCTCATAAACAACTGGTTATTTTTGCTGTGAAAGTGAAGGTGGTTGCACCACTCTTTAAACATGTAGTTGTCAGTCTCAGCGTGAAGATTGTTTTGTTCATAACATTGGAATAGGAATTTTGTGCTTCTGGGAAAGAAATGTGAAGCTGACTATAAATGGTTGTTTAAAAAGGAACTCTTTTTTGAGACACTTAAGAGATAGTTTAAAGCAGTAAAACAGATTATACTTTTATTCTTGTTTTATGGAAACCAGCAAAGAACTTTTTTGAGTAGTTTGTCCTGGAGGTTTTGATCTAATGTGAGATAACAACCAAACTTCTAAAATGGCTTTGCAAAGTGCACATAGTTTTGGTGCTGCTCTGAATGAGGGAAAATTCTAATCCTGATCTTGGAATGGCTGGTTAAAAGGCAATGTGTGTCCTGGAAGACAGGAATTAACTTGAATTGCTGCCTCCCCCAGGATGTTTCTTAGTGGGTAACCCTTGTTTGCACAGCCTGTTTGTTCCCCTGATGCTCAGACCTGGGCTCATGCACGCCTGTGGAGCTGCCTGTTTTCACACAGCTGAAATAAAACCTGGAGGTCAAAGATGTGCTCTCTCAAGGACACCATCCCATCAAGTCTGAACACACATCAGTGAAGGCCACAAAAGGAAAACGCCAATTCAATAAAACCATGTTGCTAGCGGGACCTCGGTAATTAAACACCTGCATGCAGTGATTGTAGGACTAATTACTGCAGTCAGAGCAGCCGCTCAAATGCAGTTGTTTTCAATCAGTGCCTCAGCCTTAGCAGATGTTTGGAAGAAAACAGCTCTAAACCCCACCTTCACCCACCTCTGGCTTTGTGCTGATGAAACTTTCAGCTTGTTTTTATCTTGCTTTTCGTCTCCTTCTCTCCAGTGCCTAATCTTAGAAATGTTGTTTGACTTTGGATGCCAAAACCTACATATTGAGGATTAAATGAAAGCCACAGAGATCCTAAAATTGTGTACAATGTTTATCTTGTTCTTGCTGAGCCCAAAACTGTGAAGCTTTTACTTATACTGCTAAGGATTTAAAAACGGAAAAGAAAGAAGTACAAGTGCTAAAACTTCCTTTCCAGGTAGTAAAGGAAAAATATTTAGAAGCAAATGTTACATTTCTTTGTTATTATTCTTGAAATCACGTCTCTGGATTCAGTGCTCGTTTAAGTCAGTGATCAAGCATTGTGTATCTTTGGTTCCTATCAGGCTGTATGGCATTGGAAAAAGACAGGTGTGTTTCTGGGAACACTGATCTGTATGGGGTTGCCCTGGAGAGGACTGGCATGATTTCACTCTGTACGCTCCCATTTAGATGACCTGCCACATGGGTGCTCTCCAGAGCATTACCAGCACTGATTTTCCAGTTTTCCTTGATCTTAGTTAGAGACCTTCTCACTTTTGAATGAGAAACAGCAGCACTATTTGAATTTGCTGTAGGAAGACCACTGCTAAACAAAACCATGATGAGAATAAAGCAGAAAAACCTGGGGACATTACTTGAGGGGAAGAAATAAAAAGTAGGGCAGAGCAAAGAATAAAGCCTTTGGAAAACTAGTGCAGTCATACTTCATTTGGATTTTCTTGAGAGAAATTGTCTACAGCTAGAAAATGGAGAGAGCATTTTTGTTTGATTGTTTAAATATTACCAAACCTAAACTCTAGCTTGCCTGTAGGCACTCAAACAGATTATTTTTCCCTGAGCATTTTCATACTTCTGAGAACTCAACAGTCTTCAAAAGTGCAGAATTTTGTGGTCAGACTTTAGCTCCAGTCCTACAAAGGGGCTCAAAGTGATCAGAATAATAATTGATTTCTAGCTGCAACATTTTAATGTTTTAATCACAGACCAATAATTATTTATTTTTATTTCATTCCACAGTGCTGTCTGAAACGCCTCCAAATGTTGTCTAATACTGAAAAACTGAGTGAAATTAAGCTCCCTATGTGGTATTTTCATATGACTAAGAAAATTCTGTAATAAACATGTCTAATTCTCTAAGATACAGAGCAGTCCTTCCACCAGTCTCTTCCATTTCAGTCTTGTTCTTCAGATTTAGAGATTTTTCTTTGCTATGATGCAGAATATATGATAACATCAAGATGAGGGGGTTTCCTATCTAGCAGATGTTATATATAGCAGTAGCAATTGCCAAGTTTCACCTGAGAAAGCACTGATGCCTTCAAAAGACTCACTGGAGCTCAGTGTTCCTTGTGACAGAAAACAGTACAAAAATATTTATTCCACATATGGAATAAAGGTAATTTGCAGAATAAGGCATCTGTTTTTAGTGTGGGAATATGCACTCCTGGTGTCCCCACCCTGTACATTTCAGAATCATTTAAATATATGAAAATTAGATCTTTGCATGTTCTCTACTGAAGTGCCAATAAGTTTGCATTTTTTTGAAAAGACATTTCCTCTCTTTTCTGACACTGCATATTCACCACCTCCTTCTTCATTTCTCATGTCTGCAAGTCTGGATTTCTCGCAGTTACACAGCAGGTTTTTGAAACCAGCAAGGACATTCTCTCCAAATAACTCCATTCTTCATTCTAACTCATTTCTTTCTTAGAAGGCTTTACATAGTAAAACCTCACACTCTGCCAGTGTTTCCAGTGCTTCACAAGTGCCAGATTTCAGAAATGAGTGCTCAATCTGGTTTGTACCAAAAAGCCCAAAGCAGGTGTTGACAGTCAGGTGGTGCAGAAACTGGAAGTGAGATGCTGCCTCCTTCTGCCTCCTGTTGTATTGGATGACCACAGCAGGGTGTCAGCAGGAGTGGTGACACCTGTGAGAAGAGACCAAGGTCTGCCCATCCACGACACGGCTCCAGTGGACCCACTGCAGGACACAGCTGAGCCCATCAGCCAAACTGGTGATGCCTCTGGGAAAACGTGCTCGAGAAAGGGCAGAAAATACTGGAGAGGCAGAGGAGGAGGAGGGGAAAAAAAAGTGAGAAACAACTGGGTTCAACAACAAGGCTGAAGGAGAAGGTGCTCCAGGTGCCAGAACAGATACCACAGCCCAGGGAGAGACCATGCCAGAGCAGACTTCCTTGACAAGGACTGTAGCCCACGGAAAGCCATGCCAGATCAGAGGGAAGATGTCAGGAGGGGGGAGTAGCAGATACGAACTGCTGTGTACTGACAATAATCGTCCATCCTCATCTACGCCCAAACCTCCTGGTATGGGTAGAGGAGGCAGGAGAGAAGGAAGGAGGCTGGTTGTGGGAAAGGTGGGGGGAGGAAAGGTACTGTTCAAGTATTTGTCTTTTTGTTTCCCTCCACTCTAATCAGTAGGCAAAAAACTAAGTTAATTTTCACTGAGCTGAGTTTGTAACAGTAAGGGGTCTCCCCGTTTTTATCTCACTCCACAAGCTTTTTTGTTTCTGTTCTTCCTATTTACTCCCCTGTAAAATAAGTTCAGTTGTGGGGACAGGAACAAGCTGGAGGTGTGAATATCTCAGGGAGAGAACAAGCAGCTGGGTGGGAGTTTGGCTGTTGCTCAAAGCTACCCCACCACACTTGTTCATGAAGACTGATCTCGCCTTCAGTTCTGGAAAGCCTGGAATTTTAATGCAGCTCATGGTCCAAAGGATATTACCTAGGGAAAGCCATAAGCTTACAATTACTCTACTCTGTGACAATATTACAGCTGGCTTCAGCATAAGTTCCTGCCATAGTGATGCAAAGGCTTATTTTGCAGTTATATTTCTAGGAAAAATGTTTTTTGGTATCCTTTGAGGTATTAGGACCCATAGATCCCTTAATGGCAATGAAAATGCTGATTCAGGGGATACAGCACCTTGATGGAGATGTATTTATGAAGACATGGACTGGGCCTGCGTCCTGCCCTTGTGGTCCAGGTTTTAGAAGATGAAGTCACAATATTGCCCCAGGTGATGAGGTGGTTGCCGTGTTTGATTGGTGCAATTTGGGGGTGGGCCAAGGGAAGAGAAGGACTCCTCAAGTAGACTTCCAGTATACATCCAATTGGTTCTTCTCAAAGATGTAAGATTTCTTAATTTATAGCGCATTTTGAGGCCCATGTATGTGTATACACAGATCCTCTGTTTATGCACATGGGGTACATATTTAACAGAAAGGGCTAACAGCCACTGTGTCACACAATATAACATAAAAACTGTAAATCTACACAGCCCTTGGAAAGTGAGGAGGCGTCTCAACAGGAATTTATGGGCTTTGAAGCAGAAATTGTTTGTCTGTCACTGGTGCTTCATAGCAGCCCAGACTATATAGTTATAATCTTCCTGACTGGAAATAAGAATCTGTGAGTGACTTTGGTAAATGTTAAAGTTGTTTCTGGAGCAGTATCTTTGTATTGCCATCCTCACAAATTAATCTGGGTAGCTTTAGTAGCATAATGTTTCTTTATGGCCATTGCTACGAAAAATAAAGATTATTTTATGGAGTCAAGATTAAATTTAGACTGTTCATTATTAGTGAAAAACGTAAGATTTGATACATTGGGGAGATTGTATTCTGCTTGCAATTAGGTGAATTTTAAATCTAGAGTTTAAAAATGGTATGGATATGCCATTATTTCACATCCATTATTCTAGTTATCTCTTTTTGGTAGCTTTGCCTGTTTCAGTTGCCAGATTTGAACAGTGACATGCAGAAATATTTGTTTCTCCAAAGGCACAACCGATCTTGTTCAATTGTTCAGACTTCTGTCCCCCAAATGGCACTAACAGTCTTTCCTCAAGATTTATCTCTGCAGAATGCCAAATAAAGAGAGTTAATAAACTACCAGGAATTGCATAATTCATATTCTCCTATACTATATTGCTTGTTTAATACTAATCTGTTCTCATTCTTGTCTTTTCTAATTCATATGTCCCTACCTGCAGTCATACCTCAGAGAAATACAGAAAGGTTTAGTCATTTAGGGTTTAGCAAAATTAGGCGCCTAAGTCCTAAGGGGTAATTTTCAGACATTTCCAAGCCTCCTTTGGGACCCAAATGATGAGTGTGCTTGTGGGCTATAGAATTTCCATCATATCTGTCAATCTCTATGACTGCAAGTCAGCAGCTGGTACCTAAAAGTTCTTCTGGAAACAGTGGTTGTTGGCACTCCTGCCCAAACAGTTGGGTAAAAGAGGGGCAGTGGCATCCTCTCCCCATGTATGTGGAGTTGGTTGGTGGTTATGAAATTCATCTATGGGAAATGAGAGACCTGGTACGAGCCAGCCAGCCATTTCCTTCTCAGCATCTTGCTCTGATGATGCTGCAGTGGGAATGGCTCTTCCCATCTCTGCAAAAACACTGCTGGTTTCTTTCACTCATGAGAACAAGCACAGCTCTGGTCCAACAATGTGGCTTCTGACAGGCTAAAGATCTTTCTCCCTCTAAATATCTGCAAAATTCCAGTAGCTTTGGGAGTGTAGGTGTGTGGATTTGAATCCTCTCTGATACCAGATGTGCAGAAGTCCTGCCTGCAGTGCAGCCAGGATGCTCAGGCAGCGATGTTACCCTGCAAAGAGTGGGGGGCTGTTGCTGCTCCCAGGCAGTGTCTGAAGTAGCTCCTGCTCTGCTTTAGAAATAATCTGTTGTGATCTAGAAAACCTGTAAATCCCAAACTGATACAGGTACTTAAGCCCTGAGAAAGACTGGGCCTGAAGACCGAGTTTCCTTGCTGTGTAGCTTATATGTGACACTCAAATGCTCTGACTGCTGCTCTGAGGTTAATTCTACTCTGGCAACTTTTTTCTGTAATTCTGAACTACAGACCCCTCTGCAGGTGCCTGAGAGGAGGTTGCACATTACAGAATCGTTGAGTGGTTGAAGTTGTGAGGGAGATGACCTCTGGAGATCATCTGGTCCCACTTAAGCAGGGCCAAATGCAGGCTGTTGCCCCAGAACATGTTCAGATGGCTTTTGAATATCTCCAGGAAGGGGGATGCCATAACCTTCCTTACTTGCAACTCTTCTGAAAAGAGCTCTTTCTTTCCATGAACAGTGATAGAGCAGACTAATGCAAAAATGGCAGTATCTGCAAAGAGCTGATCATCTGTGAGAAAGAACACGTTTCCCAGCAAGGCTGAGATCTGACAAAGCACCCACAGAGTAAATTTGGTGAATGGAGAAAAGGGTGAGAGAGGTACTTCTTGTCTGCCTGCATTCGGGTTTCCAATCCAGAAAGGTGTTTAACACACCTGATTTCCATTGACATGCAACTTGCAGGAACATGAAGTTGTGTGGTCACCTTTGAGAACTAGGTCTTAGATGGGTTGCATACTTTTTGTGTCAAATTGTATGTTTGGGTAAAACCTGGTAAAAATTAATCAGGATCAAAAGAGCTAGTTATTCACTTTTCTTCCTAAAGTGTGGTAGTGATTAACAGCTACAGACTGGTTTACTCCTTTTTAGAAATTGTTTCTGCTCTCTTTGCCTTGAATCACTCTGGAGGACCTACTTGCATTTTAAACTGTGAAAGGCCAGAGAGCAGATGCTGTTAGCTCTGAAGGCTGTTGTTATTGCATGTGAATGTACTTTGAGAAACTTGTGGTTGCTATTAGCCTCAAACCACTGGGTTTTGTTTGGTTTTGTTTTTTTTTCTCCCTGACATTTTCTACAAATCTATTTGTATATTTTTTTTCTTGTATTTTAGGTTTGCATGACAGCTGGTTTGATGTATGTTTAATAGATTCTCTCCCTCCCAGCAAGGACCTAGTGCCAGCTTCTGTCTAGGATTTAGTTGCTTGGAAATGATATTACCATATAAGATATTGACAGCTATCAAAAATCCCCTGTAGAGCTAAATCTATATAGATGCTCTTGGTCCACCCTGTACTGCTGTGAGTGTTGTGGACAAACAGGTGTAGATTACAAGCTGTGGTAATAAATGGCTATAAATCATATAATCAAGAAAATCGACCTCTTCAGATACAGACTCTGATATCCAGATGTGTTGGTGATTTACTGCTTTCCCAGGCTCTGTGAGAAAGAGGTGCTCAAAAAGGATCAAGGTTTCTTGATTTTTTTTACCACAAGTATGCTATATGCTAGCTTTAAAAATATCGTCCTCTTCCATTGTTAAAACAAGTTATATTTCTTGTCTACTTTAGCAAAAATGAGCTAAGTTGTTTGGCTTAAGTGATGGTGGCACTTAATGCTCTTCAGCAAACAAGAATAAATCTAATGCTGATAGCTGACTGCTTGATGACTCAAGAGAAATCTTGTTTATTGGACTGTAACACAAAACTTTGAAGAAACAAAAAATATAGAGTTGTGGCTTATCTTAACCCACTCTCAGTGATTCATCAGGAGAGTTGGGATTTAGTGACTTTCACGTCAGTAATCAAATAAGAGGCAAACCCTCCCTTACTGGGTGGCTGGCAACTTCAAGCCCTGTTTTACAAAACTGTTTTAAATTCAAGTTTATCTCCTCTAAAGCAGGTTAAGCCTGAATCATTAATTTTTACAACTCACTCATCAACTCTTGCTTCGTTCTATTTTCAAATGGAAAAAATAGCTCAAGCTTTTGATAATTGTTCTCTGATTACTTTTATTTTGTGAAATTGGAAAGTGAATTTTTTCCTCTGGCTTTTTGTTTGAATTATCTGCTGCACATACCCTGTGGACCTCACCATGTGGAGATCTTAAAGCCCTGAAATGTGCTAAAAATATAATCTTAAACTTCATTTGCATATTCTCTATCTATTGCTTTCACATAAGGATCAAAACAATACCTATTCCCACCAGGCCTCTAAAATTATGCTTACATGGGACCTACTTACAAAGTGGCTATATTTCTATAGTGTCTGTTTCTTAGACCTTCCCTTCCTTGGAGTGAGCTTTGTCCCATTTAACACACCTCCAGAGTTGTTGCCTGAGCACTGAGAAAGACCTTTGAGGGAAACAGTTTTGTGGATAATCTGTGGGTTAGATGTCCCACCGTGACTGTCCCTCGTTTTGTATTTGTTGTAATTGCGTCTCTGTTGTGAGATGGTCAGCCTACACAGAGCCAGATGGCTGAAGTACCTGTGATTCAAACTACAGTTTTCTTTCAAATTCTGCTATTTGTCTTCTGTCTGTACACTTAGGTTTTTTTAAAAAACTGTCTGCTAACCAGAAGGGGCCTCTGGTATTCAGGCAGAATCTCAAGAGATCTCAAGTTGGAAGACAGTAAACATTAGTCAATGAGCTGATGACCAACTGATAGTCTTATGATGATAAATGCAACTCAGACAACAATATTTTGTCTCCTGACATTAATATCACATACTTGTATTTGGTAACTTGTGCTGAATGTCCCATTTATATCAAACCAGGTAAACCAGAGAAGGTAGACTGTGTAAGGAAAAATGATTCATTATGCTGCATGTGGTCCTAAGAGAAATGTCCTCAAGAGAAGCCGTACCAAAAGCAAAGGAGGATTTGTGCTCTTGTGTAGTCTGAGAAGTTTTACAAAAGTGATTTATTTCAAATACTAATCTATAGGGATCTAGGTAATTTTGATTATCATGAATGGGGCATAGAGCAGTGGAGATTGAATAGGAATCCTTGAGGAGATAGGAAGGTGGAAGACCAAGCTCTGTCCCCCACTTCCGTGCGTAGGGGCTCCTGGCTGTTCCAGGAACACACATTATGAACCAGAAGATGTAACAAACTTGACATCCCTGGGAGCTGGGGCCTCATGAGCAATGTAGGAATTGATTTCAGGGTGCAGTTTGCTGACAGGTCAAGTTCATCTAAGTCCATGCCGTCTCTGAACCAGCCACTGCTGCCCTTTGTCTGCATACTTTCATGTTCTCCTTTCCCTCTGCCAACCCTGACTTACAGGCAGCTGTGCAGTGACCCGAATCTGTTTTCAGTCAGCAACCTTATTTTTCAGGGTTAACTGTCAATTGTGCATCAGCTTGCGAATCTGGACAGCCAGATGTTTGTGTGAGCCCAGCCTCTGGACAGGGATGAACAAATGGCTGGGGATAGCTCTCTAATCCTTCTGATGAGAATGCAGGTTTAGATAATCTTCATCCAACTTTGAAAGTGCACCAGGAGTGGATAGACAGATGTGCTGGACTGAGGAGCTTGACAGGTAATGAACATGTTTGTTTGGATCTGCTTTGTTAACTTTGGCAGCGCCGCTCATCATGACAACTCTTGCGTTGTGTGGGAGAAAGAGAAGGAACAGATAGTACCACTCGAAATAGCCCTCGCATATTAAGACTGTAAGCAGTATTTATATACTCCTCCTATACTGCTGGAAAGCTTTTTTTTCTCTCAATGAGCTTTGCTATGTTGTGCTTTTTAACTGTTTTTACTGTTGTCGAGGGGAAATCCAAGTCTTGGGCAACTCTAACAACAAATTTAATTATTATGAGTGAATTTAAGCAAGTCATGTTTAAGCTTTGATTAGTCTCCTTATGTGATATTTTTAATCAGCTTTTGTACTTAGCATTTTAACTTTCTTCTTAACTTGTTAATTTAAAGAGAAGAAGTTGCATCTGTAAGTATTGGAATGTCTCCACTGTTTTTGCCATGCTTCTCTACCAAAGCTCACTGAAGCTGATGCTGTTAAAGTTGGGGCTTTTTTTCTGCTTCTCTGTCTTGAAGTCCAAATGCTGTTTGCTGGGAAATGCCTCATCATCAGACCCCTGAAATAGAAGCATCTTCTTAACATCTTTTTCCTGTCACTCCATGTGTGCACACATGGCAAATGGGGTAGTTTGCATGGCTGTGCATTCTTCACTGAAAAACAAGTGATGATGGATTTGAAGCGTTTTGCAAAGTGTATATTCACAAATGGGCACCTTGCACTAGTAACTTCGCTTTGGGGACAGTTGCTCAGAGCTAGAAGCAGCCATAAGTGCGTTAGGGAGTCGGGATGTTTGACTCCAGTGTACTGAGTTGTGTGTGCTGAACACCCTGGGAAGTGGATAAGGGAAAAGTAACTGTCTGCCTTTCCTGGGACTTTACGCTAAGATAAAGAGCAAACACACATTTAAATTTGATTTTTCCCTATGTTCTTATGTTCCCTTCATTTCGACACGTGTCTGGAGCAGGCCCAAGACTGCGGTTTGAGGTTCTGCAAAGGAGATGGTGTGTGGAAGGGTTGACGGGTGTGGCAGGACATCCCCTCTCTCTCTCATGGCTGGGGCATTTGGAAGAGATAACTCAGGCCAGATTAATAGCCCAGCGAGGGGTCAAAGAGCCCAGCAGGGAGTCACCCCCCAGGCGCCTGGGAGTCTGAAACTCCAGCTCCAGTACACATCTTGGTATGAGAGCAGATGTGGAAAGAGTTAAAGGAAAATAAACATCAGTGACCAAAAGACACGGTTCTTATGTCTATAAAAGCTCACACAATTATCACAGAGGCAGAAGTCTCTTACACACTCCACAGAAAAGTGTGAGAAGATTTCTCCCTGGAGCCTTGGACCAGCAGAGCCTTGGACCAACGCCAGGTCACTTTCCTGGGAATTTAGAGAGAGGATTTTTTGATGTGTGCCCCTCCAGGAATTGGTGGTAAGAAACATTGAATCCTAAGTTATACAATTTCTTGGCTAGCTGTAAATTTAATGGTACCTTTAACTTCGCATGTAATACTAGTATGCCTTTTTGTCTTATCCCCGTGTAGTAATTGTCTGTCTTAAGTCTTATGTCTGTTAGTTTCGTGTCTATAAATAAATAATTCATTTTTAATAGATCAAATCAGCCATTATTAAAGAACTTGCAAATAAGAGTGGATCCTTGGGGTGCTGGCCACCTCAGTACAGCTACTGCCTGCTGCCAGAGGCCTGGGCAGAAGGCAAAAGCTGATTTAAACTTACAAAATCCATTCATAACAATGGGCCACATCAGTATCTGCCTTGTTTAATAGCGGATGGCCAGAAGGCTTTTTTGTGTTAGTGCATACACCCAAGCAGATTTACATGAAAATAGGTGGCCAGTCACCAGGGTTAAAATACTTACGTTTAGATCATTCTTGAATGCCTGACTTCCAGGCATAAATCCAGAAGTTTCTTTCAGTAAAAAGATTTTTCTCCCAGTAAGTGTTAGACATGTCTTCATCTCTACTATCTACCAAAAAGAAAGAAAAAAAAAAGAAAATCAAATGAGAGATTTGTTTAAAATGAAACTATTCATGAATTTGATGAAATTGGAAACTGCACATCTTAGTTTGCTGTTTTTATGAGTATTTAGGATCCTTCAACTGAGCTTAGTACTTTGAATTTAAAAACTAAATGAAATTGAAGAGTAAAAGAAAAAATGCTCAGGTTTGAAATGCTGCATACGCCATGATTTGAACAATGCAGTGGTAATGCTTGTCATTATATCTTTTTATACTACAAAAATGAGCAGTCTTGAATTGGTCTGTGAAGGCTGCAAATGAACCAAAAGAGGTCCTTCCTTACACAGCATCTGGCCAACAGTGAAAATCACTGTTGCAGAAGGCTTTATTTGCAAAGGCTTATCTATGCCAAAACATAGAAAAAGTAAAAGAAGAAAAATCCTTTGCCTGCTAAGCAGTAGATCATATTTTTATTTGAGGATGTGCCCAAACTTCAGGCTGTTTGAAGCAGGGAAGTTGCACTGGAGGAGGTATCCTGACATACTTGCCCAGTAATTGTTCTGTATCAGAGGCATCTGCTGCTCGTTGCTGTGGGAGTCTGGATGTGAAGTAGACAGCTCCTCTGTCACATTCTGAGGGACTGTTCTTATTAAATATAGCTGTTCCAAGAAGAGGTTATAAACCTAGCTAACGTTGCTCATATGCTGCAGGCTTTAAGAAGCGACAACTCCCATAATGTGTCCTCCCTCAGAAGCTGTTCGATAGAAGAAGCAAGAAATTTTTCTGTGGGTCTTTGTAATGCTGCTGTGACTGGTAGAATTTGTTACTGGCTGCCCTTATCCTGCAAAATTTTTTGCAGTAGAAGTTTTGTCAGAAAAATTTATATCAGCTGAAGACCAGACAATTTATAGGATGCAGTGTTACTGCCGTCCAGCATTGCTAGTTTTGGTTTTCCTTTTTAAGGTTAAGGGTGAAACGCAAATGTGGCAGCGGTTTGTGGGGTGGGAGATAAAGCACTGAAATAACAAGAAGTTGAGGAAAGTCTTTGCACTGAAGATACAAGACTGTAATGAGGGCAGGATGGGACTGAGAGTTGCTGGCTTTTTAGATCAACAGGAGAGTTTGTTTCAGAACACAGACTAACAACAACAAAACTGTCAAATTTGAAGCTGTGTTTGCTTTACAAAGTGGCAGAAAACAGCAGAGAGGCAAGAGAACTGCATTCATAGAGGCAGGCTCATTATGGAAAGGAAATAAAAGACTAAGTAAGCCACTGCGGATTCTCATTGCTTTGGAAGATTCAAAATCCAAGATCTCCACGGTTTATATGCCTTAATCTTGTCCTCTCCTTTTCTTCATGCCTCTTGAGATCAGTATTGAACATGCTAGGCAAAGATTTTATTTAGACTCCTCCTGAGATTGAAATGTGTTGACAAGCTGTATGTGTCAAGGATGCTTACATATGCTGTTGCCTAATAATAACACCAGCTCAGAAACACCGCAAAGCTTTTTTGTAAGGCTTGCAGCTCACATAGAAGACTTGAATGACATTGCTCACTGCAAAATTGTTGGCATCTCTCCTCAAGAATGACTAGCTTCCTGTGCTACAGCCAAACTTGAACCATAGCACGTATTTCTGAAACAATTTACAGACAGATTTGGGTGTTTATTCTTGTATTTAAGAGATTGAACATTTTTTCCTTTTCTTTTGCATATTTGCTTTTATCTTTATATTTTCTTTTTTAAAGATAGGATGGTATTTTCATAAAAGAAATGCTTGCTCCGCAAAGTTTATTCTGCTTTTTTTTTTTTTTTCCCTCCAATTTAGAACTACTGTGCAGCAAGGGATCAGAAGTCCAGCCAGAATCATTGTCACCAAAGCAGCCTGGAACTGAAGAAGGATATTGACTCCAACAGATAAACCCACTGCTTTTACTGTTTCAGTCTGCACACTGGCTTATGCTTTCCAATTACGTGAGTGGAAGTGATGGAAAGCAACTTTCCTTTGACTTTTTTGGAAGTAAAGATTGATTGGTGCAATTAGTGATTAAATGCATTATCCCTTAATTGCAAACAGCATGGAAAAGGCTCGAATTGATGGGGAAAGGGATTCTTTAATGTCTTTTGACCCCAGACCTTTCAGTTGCACTGTGGGCACAGGGGCCCTCCACCGTGCAAAGTTTTGCAGGGCTGGGGCCTTCCTTTTACACCCCCTGCAGCACTTTTTCTCTTTAGTTCAGTGAGATATGTGAAACCTGATCCTATGGCCAAACAGATCCAGCATTTTTGTTGGTTCCTGCCCCTGGTGGAAGCAGTGATGGAATACCCCTGCTTTAGAGTGGTTGGGGTACTGGTGGTGCTGGCAGACCAGCACTCCCTTGGCCTTTCTAGGGCATTAGGCCGGGTGCTGGTTTTGGGGCACGGCCAAAAGCCTTTTCACAAAATCACAAGATCATTTAGGTTGGAAAAGACCTCTGAGATCATCACATCCAATCTTTGACTGATTGTCAACTGGACCACGGCACGAAGTGCCACACACAGTCATTTCTTGAGCACTTTTAGAAGGATGGATGAAGTGCTTCAAATTATCCCAGTACTCTTGTTTCTGTGGTGGTTTTTTTTTATTATTCTGTTCCCTTTCTTTCTCAATGGAGAAAGCTAAAAGACTAATGTTTCAGATGAGACTGCTCTGAGATGGAATGTCACCCATGTATTGCATCCTTGACTCCATATGCTCCGGTTTAGAAAAATCCTAGTATGGCTGTGGTTAGAGATTAAGAAGGCCCTGATGCACATGTCTCATCATCAAAATGGGATTGACGTAAGGAAAAGCAATCTTTAAATGAACAAATAATCATTTATTTTGTCAAATTATTCATCAATTTATAGCAGCATTATGTAACATGAAGATACATATTTGGCCTTGAGGAAAACAAACATTAAATGATGTCTGACTGCAGCCGTGTTTTGATGTCCCTTTTTCATTTACTTCATTCTGCTGTTCAATAATTTAAAAAACAAAACCAGAAAGACTTTGAATAAATGCACTCAGCATGGTAAATCTGCCCTATTTGCTCCTCAGGCATCTTGGCATCACTAGCAAACTGAGCTCTATAGTGGCAGTTTTATATAGAGGGATTTTGAAGCAGGGTGGAGAGAAGAGAGGAAGGGGTCAGCCTCACTGCCTGCTTTGCCTGCCCCTGCACAGGTACTGAAGCTCATCCACAGGCTGGGAGGAATTGGCTCAACTCCTTCCAGGCTCCAGGGAAACCTCATCTTCTCTAGCATCCTACCAAGTTTGTCTTTTTAACATCATCAATAAGAAAGTGGCTATGAAAATTTCAGGCAAGATTAAATCCTCGTGATGTGCGAGGGAAAAAACATAAGAAAACTCACCACAAAGAAAGTCTTTTCCAAATATGTATTTTGACATCAGGATCCTGTCTGTTTTACCTGAGCTGATATTAATTCATTATTATTCCAAAATAACATTATTATTCCAGAATAGCTTTTTTCCACAGGGTTATCAAGTCGTGTGGGTTTGGGTGTGCTAGTTTGTGTTGAGAAGATGATTAAATAGAATGATCTAACTCTTCTACCACTGATTACATACCTGGTGGGTTTTATATTTCTGTGAGGTTTTTGACAGGATCAAATCTTTTTAAGCCTGTTTGGTACCCTAGTTGCCTGGTTGCATGTTGCTAAATTTCATCTCATTGGCATCTGATTATCTGTAAGCCAGAGGGAGGAAGTGGCATATCAACTGTACTGCAAAATTTCTTTAATTTCTTGGATTTGAAAAAGAAATGATCAGTTAAATTACTTCCCTAGAAACAGTAAATATAGCTCTCAAATTGCATTCCCTGTATCTGAAATCGTGTTCAACGCCTGGCTTTACAAAACAGAGGGGAATAACCAGGTTATTTTACGAATGCAGCATTAACAAAAAGGATGGGAAACATGTTGGGCAGATGAGTACTAGCTGTTGCACTTCCTTTCCTATAAAGCAAAGGAAGCTATTTCTCTCTATTTATTTTATCGTATAATCAGCCTTATACTTTTTAGTGAACTCTAACAAGTTTGAGACGTCAGTAGGAGTTTATTACATTTATAGCAGTCAATGCCTTTTCCCCCATTTGCTTGTTTGAAAATGGCTTCTTTGTAGAACATCTCACCTCTCTGAATTTCTTTAAATAAATGTAATATAGGCAGTTCAAGACATAGCTGATAATGGATGCTAGATAATATCTTGGATACTGCAGCATAAATTATAAGATGACTATATTCTCTCATGATGAATATTAGATAATGATACCTTGTCCCTGTAAGAATAACTTATTTTATTATTCAGAATGATCTTATGAGCTCTTCTGATTCACAGGAAATAACTTAGTAGAAACCATAAACTATTCAGATTTTGCTGAATATTCTAATCGCACTTGCATCATTCTTAATTATGAAGTTGAGGGACTGCCAAGAAAGAGACAGAGGCAGCATATAACAGCTTCCCATTAACTCTGTACTTGTGGAGGGCTGGCACTGTGAGTGCCCTTGTGTTGTAAGCTGGCTTGGATGTTTTATGTTCCCGGTGTTGTCCTTAGCACAGCTCTTCCAGATCTTCCACATTGTCTCTGCTCAGCTGTAGGCTTATCACTTAAGAAGGTTTTCCTCATGTATTTGCTGCTTAGAGTGAGTCAACAAAGCTGGTGGCCTCAGCAAGGCAGCAGGACTCAGGTCTCCCCACAGGTTGGGTTAAAAATGCTCTCTCAGAACCAGCTCTGGCTGAAAGCTGTGGTATTTCCTGGTGGCCGTGGCGCTCTGCCATATGTCTCCTCTGGAGGGGGAATAACCAACAGTACTTTATTTCTCATGGAGCACCTTGGCCATGGGCCTCTCATGGGAGGTTCAGGTACGTCTGGAATGATAATTTGAAAAGAGGATGCTGTTGGTAGAGTAACAGCACTGGGCACCCAAACTCAAGGTCTTGAGAAGTGTTTATAGATCTGTGAGACAGATCCTTTAGACTGGAAGGCTAACATTTTTATAAGGAGAAAAGGAGCCCTACCATTTAAAGATTGCCCAAAACCAAAATCCGGTTTTGACCCAGATTACAGGATGATTGCACAGATAAATCCCAACACTACTGATTTTTTTTGCAAGGGTCTCTGAAGAAACGTATTCCTTAAAGGTGCTGCTTTTCTAAGTGTGAGTAATGTGTCATCTGGAGACATAATGAAATACAAAAGGCATCCCCCGCTATGCTTTGTCCTTGGTGGCCCAGAGGGTTAGCACAGAAGATGGCATGCTGGGAAGGACAAGTGAATACATGCAAAAGCAGAGAGCAATACGGGTCTGCAGGTTTGCAGGTTTACAGGTTCCAGATTATCACAGTATATAATTTTAGAGTGGGATGTGTTCGAAGACAACATGATGTACATTACTGAAGGGGTGGGTTTTTACCTTGGACAAAAACAAGAGCCTCCCAGCAATGTTAATACAGCTTGCATGGTCACATTGTGAAATCTCCTAAGCTTCAATAGAGCTCTTTGTACTACATGAGCCACAAAACAATCAGGAGGGCTCTAGCTGCTTTTGCAGCAAAGCAGGGTGAGAGGTTTACTGAATAGTAAACAAACATATTATGAAAGAGTAAGTGGTGCAGAATTCTGGGGGGTATAGAGTAAATGATGAGAGGCATTTGTGGGAAGAAAGCATTCAAGGTGTAGATTTTAGGGCTCTGGCTGCAGACAACCAATTCAATGATGCAAACTATAGGCAATGACCAAAAATTCCATTCTGAATATACCTTCCACATACTCATGGGTATGGGGAGATACATATTTATGTATCCCACAGGACTCCTTTCACTATGGATGACAACTTTTTCTACTAGCTTTCAGCCTCTTTGCTGAAATTTCAGGGATCTGGTCTTGGAAGTTTACATCAGCTCCAGAGAATTTGTGTTCTTAAAGTCCATATGGTGAGAGAAAACCTCTCCAAAATATTTTAGAGCCAGGGTTTAAACCTATACCAGCTGTGCAGACCTGTCAGATTTTGTTCCAGGAATAGTTCCTCCTTAAAAGCCTATCTGGTCTGCATTGTCCTAGATCAGCTTGTTTGGTACATGTGGAATTTGGAATATGCAATAATGCCAGATTTTACAACAAGAATTTTTTAAAGGTGGGAGAAGCACAATAAAATTTCACCTCCTCAATAAAGCCTGAGCGCATGCTAGTTCCTTTTTGGCAGACTAAGCAACACATTCTTCAGGAAAAATGTCATAACCAGTATTTTAAACTTAGGCAAAAAATTAAAGCAAGAGCAAACATTACGGAGTACAGGAGTAAATACTGTACTTTTTTACGAGCTCACAAAAACACAAAATTCCCTGTGTGGAGATAATTTTTTTGGTGATAGCTCTAGAGGGAAATTTCTCGCTGGTCTTTTCTTGCTGGATTTTCAAATAAATAGCAGTCCATGCAATCCTGTTTGGCCAAAGAGAGCATGAGAAAAATACCTTGGAGAAATGGAGAAGAGAAGGAGAAAACGAAAGAAATCTTGGAGATATTCCCTTCATGTTCAGATCACTTAGAATTACATCCCATAAAGCACTCTCAAAAAAACTTCAGGGAAGAGTGTATTTTAAAATACTGAAGTTTTTAGCACTTGCTATGTGGTTATGTATATACAGCACTGTAGTTATGTGTCTGAGGGTGAAGGTGTATCTCGGCTTTGAAATATTTGCCTATGACAAAGCTGGACTTCTATTCCCAGAGCCTCTTTCCAAAAACCCCTGATTAAATAGGAGAGTCTGTAGGGCAAGACAACTTGGTACGAGATTAATGAAGGTCTGCTGAGCCTTAGAAAATGTTGAATACTTTTGAAAGAAAAGGCAATTATATGTGTATATATATACACACATAGTGGACACAAGACTCATGGAAAAATTTGGGAAATTAATTGCTGTTGCAGTATCAGAGTGTCATGGTTTGACGCTGGTTTAAATGCCAAACACACAAAATCCAATTATATGCATAAGGGGAATGTGGATTTATTGAGGAAAATATAAAGAAACTTCAGGCCAAAACGAGGTCCACACTCAAACAGTTGCAATATAAAGGAAAGTTTATTACTAACAGAATGAAAAAAAAATAAATTATAAGAATTTAAAGCAAACCTTTAAACACCTTTCTTTCCCAGCGCCTCTTGCTTTACTACAAACCTCTCAGAAGTGAAAACAAAACAAAACACGGGATTTTTGGTCAGAGTTGCATTTCAGGAGTCTTTCTATGCTTAAGGAAAAGAGGTTCTTCTGCGGTGCCATAGAATTTTCACAACTTTACAGTCCTCCCGGTCCTGTTGAAGTGAAAAAGGTATCTCTCCCATGAATCTTTCGCAGTCTTCCCACACTGCCAAGTTATGGGCCACAGAAGAAAATGGGGTTTTAGTCTTTTAAGGATGACTTATCTCAGCCTGAAAGCAAAGGTTCTCTGCTTCGAATCTCTAACAACTTGTCACAACTTCTATGTGGCCTGGCATGGGCCTCTCTATAACAGCTTCTCACAACTTCTCTATGGCCTGGTGTGGGCCTTTCTTTAAAGTCA
>VZTD01003784.1:109231-129268 GCA_013397725.1 Rhagologus leucostigma
GAGCGGGAACAGCTCTCCCTGGGAGGGGAGGGCCAGCCCTGCCGCCACTCCGAGGGGTCGAGGAGGGGCCTGGCCTGGCCTGGACGTGGGCCCGGCCCCGGGGCCCTTTGCCCTCGGCCACCCCTCGGCCCTTGAGGCTAGAAACAAAGAGAAAGTTCCTGCGCTTGCATGGGCTTTTTATATGAAAAATTGCAAAAGCGCGATTGGCCCAAAAGCTCACCAATCAACTCAGCTCCAGCCTATTACACAGAGGAATAATATTTATGTTCTTCCATTTAATTCAGCTCTAGCTTTCCAGTGGCTCAGAGTCTGTGAAAAGATACAATTCAGGCCACAGTCTGGGTCTTTAGAGCTGGCTGAAGAACCTCCCACACTGTGATGGGGACAGGCCATATCACACTGGTTTTTGCTAAGTTGTGATCCCTGTAATTCTGCTTCAGCTGTATTAGGTGATTTCCATGATGAACCAGAGCATCTCAAACCCTGTGGTGGTCTCCCCCAGCTGTGAGAGGCCATGGCAAAGAGGTGGTTGATATCTGGAGACTGATGAGAAAGGACACTTAGCTCCCCGGTGCTAGTGGCCATCTACCACACAGCTACAATAACTTCAGAACACCTCATGTGGTATTTTTACAGGAACAGACAAATATAGTCAGTCACAATCACCAGATCATGGGCAAAATTGAGAAGTGCTGGCTGCCTGAAGGAGCTCCAGGTCACCAAATGCCAAATAATACATGTGAGGAAAAAAAATCCACAGTGCACCTAGACAATTATGGGCTCTAATTAGTAGAAATTATACTAAAAGCTTTCGTAAAACACCAACTCTGTGCTTTCCAGTGGTCAGAAAGGCAAATAAGCTGTTAGAAATTAATTAAGAAGGAAGGTGAGAACTGAAGAGGAAATATCTTTTTGCCACTGTATAAGCACATGCTGCCCTTATATCTTGGACATTGCCTTATCTAAGAAGAGAGTTAGCTGAGCTAGGGAACTGCTCCAGAAAAGGCAGACAGGAATGACCTAGCACACGGACTAGCTTCTTCTTGACTGGAAACTAACTGGATTAGGACTTCATCTTGTAAAGGGACTAAGGAAGAAATGAGAAAAATCTGTGGAATAGCAAAGGGGTGGAGAGGCAAGTGATTATTTGTTGCTTCTCAAAGAGCATGGAACCTTGTAGGAAGGTCGTGACTGCAGAAAGTGGGAAACACATGTTCAAGAAGAACCAGGACACACACAGAATACTCTCACATTCTTTCAGTATTTGTTGACTGCCAAAGAGAAGATACAGGGATAAATAAGCTTCTTGTCTGACATGGTGTAGCTGTCTTTACACCAAACCTAGCCATGAATCCAGCTAGTGCTGTGTTCAGTGTGAAAATTAAGAGTTCAGATGCAGGGATATGTCAAACAATTCAGAAATTATGGTTCCTATGGCAAAATGGATGGCCTCACATCATACATGATTCATTTTAGGTTATTTGGGCTTCAAATATACCCTGTAGTGTGAATTTCATTATATCTGTAGTGTGAGTTTCACATGAGCTTTAACTGTGGGATAAGTGTCACATCAGTTTACAGTCAGTTTTCTCAGGATAGCTGAGGACACCTAAGGGTTAAGGACTTTGTTCTAGCAGTGTGCTGACGACCCCACAGGGCTGGACCTTGAGTTTGATTCTCCTTCCCAAGACATCACTTATAGCAGGCCAGGCTTTGCTGCTGGGGTGTTTGGTGATTTGGTCAGGGGAGTAGGTGGATCTGGACTAACGCTGGCACTAATAGCCCATGTGATTAAGTCCAGGAAAGCTGGTTCATTTTTCAAGGATCACCTCCAAGCTTAAGAGTGGTCCATCCTGACAAGCAGGAAATAAAGGAAAGGTGGCAGGAAATCTGCACATGTGAACAAGCAGCTTGTAGAAAAGACACTGGGAGTCCTGAAAAGGGCCACAAAGATGCTGAGAGGATTGGAACATTTGACATGAGAAGAGGCTGAGAGGGCTGGGACTGTTCAGCCTGAAGAACAGAAGACTCAGGGTAGGGGAATCTCACCAATTTGCATAAATACGTGAAGGGAGGATGCAAAGAAGACGAAGCCAGGCTCTTCTCATTCTTATTTTCTGACAGGACAAAAACAATGGGCACAATTTGAAATACAGGAAATCCACTGAGTTTCCACCCAAACATAAGAAAAACCTTTTATTACTGTAAATGTGGTCAATGCTGGAACAAGTCTCCCAGACAGGCTGATGAGATTCTCAGAGATATTCAAACCTGACCCCCAGTTTTGTGTATCCTGCTGAAGTCAATGCTGCTTTGAGCAGGAGGTTGGTTTAGATGATCAAGGAGTACCTTCCTGCCTTAGAGATGTTGGTTAAACTGTCAGTGTTGGAGCAATTGCACCTGTGTGAGCAGCTGGCTGCAGTGCAGTCATGTTGCAGCTCTCTGGCAGCAAATCTAATGGAAAGCTTTAGGGGAAAAGCTTTTTAAAAGTACATTATATGCAGATGTGTCCATACATGCAAAAATGTAGTGGATGGACATTTAATGTATAATTTGTCTAAGTTCCTGGAGATCTGTATCTTTACCTGCAGTAATTTCTCTATGCAATAGTGATGTGCCGGCACAGCTGCGCTGTCATCCACTTTCATGTTGTACTGTGTGTTGCACTAGAAGGTGTTAATGAAGGTGCCTGATATCCTGCTCCTACTATTCCCTGGAAGCCCATGCTTAATCATAACTTTGAATTTCTAGTCCTAATAAAATACAGCATTTTCAGCTGCATTTTGATGTATTGTGATGTAAAACCTTTGTTAAAGAGAAGGTGCCAGAACAGTTTTGCAGAAAATGGCTCCATTCAGCCTCCTGAAAAGGTCTTGATTAAGACTGACTAATGACAGATAAGTAAAATTTTTGCTTTTGTGTGATAAACTTTTGTTTATTGAATCAATACATCAATGTGGATTTTGCACAGGCATTTTTTTCCCAGAGATTTTGTAAATCAGTTTTCAATGATAATGACAAATAGAGGCTCCAAGGAATGCTTCAGCTGCTGGGTAGAAAAGGAAGAATGCTCTAACACCAGGTCAGCAGATTTCTTTGTGGGTGTTAGTAGCAAAAGAAGAAAGAGTGCTGCTCAGACTGCCAGTTTATCTTGACATAAGATAAATGCTCCACAATTTTCTAATCCATATTTCTGTGGTTAAGAGATAAGAAAATTAATTTTTGAGTGTCCAGTGATGGAATGAAGGTCAAATTTACCACAGTCTATGAACCAAAGTTCAATTTGGTCTTGTCAAAATATTTCATCAGTATATAGTTAAGGAATGGAAAACTCAAAGGTTTCAGACCTTTACAATCAAACAAGGACAAAAGTTTGACTCTGCCTCACCCAGCACTTCCTTCTGCAACAAAAACTGCTGTGATGTAGGAAGTAGTGGGGGATATTTCTGAGCCTGGGGGGAAGGATATGGATGGTATGAATGCTATGGAATTTAACAGTTGAGAAAGGCAGAGATAGGTAAGTGTTTTATGGGCACTGATGTATTTGTTGTTTGCTGTGTTTTTCCTTTAATCTATATTCTTCGGAAAAGTAGCTGAAATCAAACTGTGTGTCAGAGGCATGATACCCTCTGCACTAAAGAGAATCAGATTCCTAGCCTGAAGCTCACTCCCTCTTGAGGGATGTTCTCTCTCACAGCGATGCATGCAAACAGGGAACAGTCTTGGGACAGTAACTGCACCTGCCCTTAATCCAGCAGAGGAAGTGTTCCTCCTTGAGAAGTTTCAGGAAAAAAATGTGTAGAAGACAAAAAGAATAGAGAAAATTTCATTTCCCTCTAAAGCATTAGAATCATGCAATGGGTTGAACACATAATATGTGTTTAAAAAGAGAAACAAATAAAAAATCCCAAACCCTCAACTTTCCTTTTGATTGCATGTGTATCTTGGTGATAAGGATGCTTTAGCACAGCTGGGAGAAAACACTGCTGGAAGAAGCTGCAGGATTTTATTTGAATGGACACAGATCTGTTGTAAGTACACTCAGAAATGTAAATCCTACCTGATTTCTTCTGAAATTAGATCTGGACTATGTTCTTCAGAGAGAGCCATAACCTCTTGGGACTGCTTAGACTCCACTGAAGCTTTAATGTGATTTTTATTGTACACTAAAATGATGTGGCCAAAAGATGAGGGGAGATTAATCTGAAAAATGCCCACAAGCTGATGTGGAATCAAATTATATATGCTGAAGCTGAAGAACAAATCTGTTGGCTGAAATGTGCTGATTTGCATAAAACATTGTAATTTCTAACAAAATTTACAGAGCAATCTCTTTTTATTCTGTGCTGCCTAATAGCTTCTCATTTTTATTCAGGTCTTGAAAATTTGGAACAAAAGGGATATGCTGAAAAATAGTATGACAAGGCAAATTCCTTTGACAGTTATAGTAGGAATTGACTCGGTACATGGGGTCTTTTTTTTTTTTTTGAGGAGAAGAAGAAGATTATCTCTATATAAATATTTATGTAAAACAAATAGTTACAAATAATATAGCTATCTTGTTAAAAAAAAATAACACCGCCTGCTCCAAGACATGTATGTTTTGTTTTTAAAAAAGGGAAATTAAAAATACTTGAAGCACAATCAGTGCATTTAATCAAATAAGTCTAATTTTAGGAGATTTAAACACTTTCTGCTCCTTCTGAAACCCTGTAGAGCAGATAATCAGTTTGCATATCCCACTTTGAAAACTTTAATTAGACTCATCAAATGAGACAGAATACAGTGTGCTCGCTCTGGGTGAGTGGTGTGTTGTTTGATGAGTTCCTTGTGATTTTTAGGGCAGTTATGGGATGAAGCTGTATTGCAAAAGTCTGTCTCAAAATAATATTTATAGTTTTGTGCACAGAGAACATGAAAGAAATGAGAAAAAATGAGGGGAAAAAAGTTAATGCTGGAGAAAAGCCATTGGGCTGAGCTAAGCCAGAAGATCAAGGAGAGAAGTGTGATGCAACAGTTTCATCCTAGGATTGCTGGTTACAATTAATTTATTGCTATTTAAATACAAACCAAGCCCCCAAACAGAGTGGAAATAAATGCAGAATGAAATTGGAATGCTTTGTCCTCATGAGAAATCAAGGAGTGGAGAAACAGGAACTTTAATTCTCTGCTGAAAATCAGTAACTACTCAGAACCTTCACTGTAGCTTACTGTGGTGCCTGGTGGGCCACGGCAGCTAACCAAGCAGTGGTGGTCACTCACTGATGTGAGATGTGCTCTCTAGGCTTTCATGCTTCTTGCAGGCTATTGACTCTACAAAGACATGTTGTCTTGGTTTGTTCCTTGGTTATGGTTTGTAAGAGTCACAGTGGTGGAAATGAACTTTTGATTTACCTTCCTTTCCCTTCCTTTCCACAGCGTATATATCTGTATTACTTCCTGCCTTCTCTGTTAATTTTACCTCGTTATGTTTCAAGGTCACTCTTCTGATTCCCTCCCATCCCTGTAAGAGGTGTCATAAGTCAGAGGTGATGGACCTGTACTATTTACTGTACCTCCAGCTTCTTGTTTTTAAGGTTGTTAATCTCATTTTTTGTTTTCCTTCCAGTCCATGCAGCCATGAAACAGCAATTTAATTTCTGTCTTAGTTCCATATTGATTTAGGCTCCAAGTTTCTACTGATTTGTGTAAAAAGTAGCAAAATCTTGCACACCTAATTCATCAACAGTACGCGTAAGAGGCAACAAACCTGCGCAGCATAGCTGAACATAAATATTAAACCATAAATGCAGATAGTCATCCACTGAACAGGCAGTGGAAAGACTTGATTTCTTTCTTTGTTCATTTGATAAAAACACATGTTGACTATGTGAACCATTTTGTTAAGACACAAGCAAATGGAAATATTGTGAATGTAGCATTGTTAGGTGCTTCTGAGAAGTGCAGGAATAATCTCTGGTGACCTGAACTTAATGGGATGAAGGGGTGAAGATGGAGAAAGATACTTAATATATTTTTGGAGGAAGGAGGAAAACAGGAAGGAAATATACTGAGACAAGAGGATTAATCCACGGTTGTGATTTTCTTACGGACACAGGAGAGAAATCCTCACTGGATTAGTCTGTTAGCTAATGAACCAGTGAATAGTCACTGGAATGGCCTTCCCAAATGATGGTATGGAGTTGATAGCTTCAGGAGGGAGGCCAGGGGGTTTTGCAGACTGGCATAGTTCCACACACACTTCTCTCTGGGTGTCTGCAAAGGAAAGCAGTCAGAACAGATGAGCCTGTTCTGACAGGGCTACAGCCAGAGCAGGTTTTAGCTCCTCAAGGGCAGTGTGACTTTTCACCCTTGCTCAGCAGTAAACCCCATAACAAATTGTTTTCATTAAAAGTGTGAATACAGGGTATGTTCTTAGGAATGTCAACAGAGACTTATAACAATGAACTGCAAAGAATTTAAAAGAGGACAGAACTACTGAAAAGTAACTCTAAATCTCCAGATTTTTTTATTGGTTTGGGTTTCCTGTTCCAAATCTAGTATTTGTAAATGCCACTCCCAAGTATTCCAACCCATTTATTGGGAGTTGAATCTTATTTCTCTATTTTCTACAACATCTTAAAACTTCCAACAAAGTTGGTTTTGCTAGTATGCTGCTTGATTAAAATGCAACAGTAGATACATAAAATATATCAATGTGTGACATATGTGAAAAAAAAAGGGGTGTGTGTATGAGTGTACATATATGTGAAATCTATGACATGAATAAAAGACAGGAGTCTGTCTGTACTGAAGGAACTGTGGGGTAATCAAAGTGTGAAAATATGGAAATTAATGGTCCTGATATCATAACTAGTAATAGGGTTATCTTGCTACTGTACACTTAGAATTACTGGTGGTAGTGGTCACCAGAGAGGGAAAGAAGCTGAATATTCTGGTCAAAGCAAACTCTTGCAAATTCCTAATTATTCTTTTCAGAATCCAGATGTACATGTGAGAGACAAGACCTGGGAGCGGAAGACAAAATGCGTTGCCTTATGCACTAATCCCATGGCTGTCCAGACAGGAAGACTGCTTCCTTTTCCCACTCCTGAGAATCCCCCATCAAAAAATGAGGTCATACTATTCCGTCCTGCCCAGCAATACTTCTTTTCCTCCTTAACTCCTCCTCAGGCCTGCAGTCTGAAAGCATTTCTCTCTTTGGGGTGAGTCCATTCCCAGGGCTCTGAATACTCTTATAACACTGTCAGGCAGTGGTGGTGCAGGTAGATTTTTGGGTAAAGTTTTGTGCTTTGTTCAAACTCCCTGTAATTTTTTTATATCAAGAAGTGCTGAGAGGATGTGTAGAGCACGGTGAGCACCACAGGGTCAGTAAAAGGCCTGTCACAAGGCTTCATTTGCCCACAGACAGTGTTGTGAGAACAGACATTCTCTGGGAGCAACTGGGAGCAATCTCCAGTCAGCATCATCTCCAGCTGAAGTTAGCCTTTCTGAGAAAGAAATTAGTCATTTCTGTTCCCTGAGGCTTGGCTTGAACTGCCAAAAAACTCCCTTGCAGTAAGCTGAAGGCCTACCAGTGCCCCCAGTGCGTTAGTGCCCTCTTGGATGCCGAATGGTCCTTTGTGTCCAGGTGAATCAGTGCACACCCCGAGTGGCCCAGAGCTGTGCATTTGGGCACAGAGCCCATCAGCTGTGAGTATGCAAGTTGCAAGGCTTGTGCAGCGTCCTGGCTGAACACCTGGAGAGCCAGTCAGTACTGATATCCACCTTGCTCTGACCACAGCGTGATCAGGGCCTACTCTAGGTGGTTCAGAGATGTCTTTATGCCTGCAGGTAAACAGCAGTCCCATGTCCTGACTGCACTGAAGATGAACTTTCTTAGTGTGGTTGACTATGGGTATATAAATATATATAGTGTTTACATGGAGTCAAACGAAATGCTTTTTAGATTTGGACTACGTGTTTTTAACTACTGTTTTATTTGAGCTTTAATTAAAAAAATAATAAAAAAGAAAAAAAAAGTGCTGTTTATTTTGATGAAAAGCTGATCTTTTTTCTTTAGCATAGCTTAATAAATCCACTTCTCTTATGTATGTACATTAATCTGATGTCAGGTATTCCCAGCCTTCCTGTCTTCAGTAGGAGCAGAATGCAAACAACAAACCAGGGCTTCCCCCTTCTTTTCAAGACATGTGGTGACGGCACTGAGAACAGGACAACGTTTGTGGTATTCCGTAAGGATCAAAATTCAGCTTTCTTTTTTTTACTTTATAGCAAAACTACTAAGTAACAAGAAGAGTGAAATGGTGCAGTTAGTGCTGATCAGCAAATGCTTCTTAAAGGTCAGGAAATATCATCTTATTCTTCTCCACCGTCAATCACAAAGGCTGGGTCACTGCTCTGCATATGTGAGAGAAAGATAGAGAGGCTCATTTGGGGGGAAAAAAATCCTGAAGACTTCGCTTTTCTCTTTGAGATCTCTATCATCACCCATGCATATGTTTCAGCCAATATTACTGAAGGCTGGGGTGATTATAAATGTAAATTGCTGAAGGTCAAAATCTTGATGTTCTAGGGAGCCCTTGGCAATTATTTGGCCAAAACCCATTGCAAAAGTCTCAGGTCAGTGTTGTCTTCATGAGCGTTACCGTACTGCAGTGCCACCAAACCCTTATTTAAATTCAGTCTTAAACGAAAAGAGGAAGAGTTTAATTATGGCATCTTAGTGCAGAGGAGCATTAATTAATTTTTAAGTGTGTTAGGTGTAATAGGATGATTGCAGGAGAGGGCTCTGCGGGGTTGGGCCTGATGGATACACACTGTCAGGGAGCGTGGAGCAGCATTTGGGAGTGAGAAGATCCCAAAAAGCTGCCTTAGGAGTGATCAGTGCTATCGGTGATTTTTGCTGGAGCTGTCATGTGCACTGGAGCCAGCCCTCGTGCCCAGGCAGGCTGGTGCTGGCAGCTGAAAGCACAGCACACGTGCTCTTCCTCACAAGCCTCTTGCAAAGTGTGTGTTGGTTCGCCTGCTGTTCACATCCCACTGGCGCAAACCTTGGCGCAGGTACAGCATTTCTCATTCCCAGGAGTGCAGTTGCCAGAGGCAGTTAGTAAGACTTGCTGTAAAATAAGGGGGTTCAGACCAGCTCGTTCTTTGGCTGAGACTGGCAGATGGTGAAGGGGAAAGTTTGTCTCACTGATAGATGCTATGGAATAATCTTCCCGGAGAGGAAGTTGCCTTCTGATTCAGCGCAATTACTCTTTGGCTTAGTCAATAAAATACTTTAAAAAGCATTTTTTTATACTCTCATCTGTATTTTAATGTGCCAAATATTACTTAGAGGCTTCTGTTTTTCTGTGAAAATGGTGTCTTTGGGGAATCCTTTAAAGATACTTAGCCTTTATGCTATCTTCGGGCAGCATCTTCCCCAAGATAATTCCATGGGAAACATTTTGCCACTCACTTGGAATACATTTCTTTTCATTAGTTTATTTCTATATCGTGATGTTTATGTTTTCAGTGAGGGTAAAGGGCTAATTTCATGGCATTTGCTGTTTTCACATATCTCTTTTCTATGCTCTGATTAATTATTATTTAATATTTTTAATGTCTCCAACTCTTTGTTACAGGCTTTCTGTGCTCCTAAATGTTTACTTGTACTTATGGGATGGATTCTCTTCCGACTGCATTTTTTGTGAGGCGAGAAGGCCATAGAGAAACACAGTTTTTTAAGGCAACAGAGTCTTTAACCTTTTCAGTAAGGTTTTATGTGTTAATTGCCATATTCTTAATAGTTGGCGAGCTTGCTTTCTTTTTGTTGCCATTGTCCATTTCCATTACATTTTTACTAAGCTTTTTCAGTCACCTCCTGGCCATGTCCTTAAGCAAGTATATCTACATATCACATCAGATCAGAATGCTGGGCAAAGGAGATCCCGCCACATCATTGTGATTGGACTGTGTATTTGTATAAAACAAATAGTTAAGTACAGTCTGCTATTTCTGAGCTTTGCAATAATACAATTGGTGTCAGATCCTTAACAAGAAGTTGAAAATTCAGTTATTTAACTAGATTGCGCTGCACTAGAAGAAGAGGAGACAAAAGAAAATTCAGTTTAAGACTAGAACAGGCCTTCACTAAATCTGCAGCATGGTGATACTAGTGGGGGTTTAAATGTTTCATTTTTTTTTTCTTTTGCTGTATGCTTGTTTGCTGACTCTATTTATCAAAAGCAATGAAGAAAGAGCACAAGGCGCTGAATTGTACTGCTAATTCTGTGTTTATTTCTGATTAAATATCTTTCCTGTCCTTTGATTTATGAGGAAGGGGAAGCATAAACGGATGACTAAAGGATTCAGCTGCATAACTCCCCTTAATTTCTCTGGCTGCTATTTGGTTGAACACTGCAACAGTCTTTAAACATCCTTACTGGTGCCCACAGCATGCTGAATAAGATAGAAAATGTTGTCTGGTTCAGCTCTGAAGAGTCTGCAGTCTAAGTGAGACAACAGCAGAGTGATACTGTGAGAAAAAAATACTAGATTTATTGTTTTCAAGGACTAACAGTGAAGTTTACTCCCCTTCTGTGAGACTTCTCAGAAGAGTGAGTTGTTGTTTGGCATATGTAAAGTGGCTGAATAGTAGTGGGAAAGGGCTGTCTTCATATATAGGGGATAGAAAAAATCGGTAGGGATCATGGCCTCATTGCTGATGTCATTATTCAGTTGCTGTCACATGATGGCAGTGCAGTGACCTCACAAGGCTATAACTCAGGAGACCTGGGCTTCTGCTGCATGCTACCATGCATCTTTAAACCACTCATTTAGTACATCTGTCCCAGTCATCTGGAGATATTTCTGGTTCCCTAACTCAGTGGTGAATTTCCTAAACTGCCGTGAGATGCTCAGGTAATAAATGATCAGGGGAGTATGAGGCAGTACAAACAAGTGGGAAGAATCCTGGGCGACGTTAATGTGTTTTAGTCGTAGAACTTGAGATTTCATTTGTATGGCAAAACAGCCCCTTCTGCCTCTTTCAATAAGCAAGGGGCAAAACATATGAAGAATATGGTGACATAGCAGCAAATCCCAGCTAAAAAGGCAGATGGTGCTCACTGTGGAGTGCTGGATGTCTTGGATGACTCTCCCCTTGCTGATGTTGGGAAGCCATAGCATTGCTCACATGTAGAGGTTGTGAACTCACTAGGAGAGCTCTCTCTTCCTTTTTGTCATGTAAGGAAAGCCTTGGCTCATTTTGGATGCTGCTACGTTAAACATGTATAACTGTGGTGCTACATGTGCAGATCAGTTGAGCACTGGACTCTCCCAGGATGCAGGAATGGAAAAGCTTTCTGGGATTCTTGGGTGCAGTCCACGAATGCTTTCAGTAGCCATGTCACAGGAGGCTTTGAGAAATGTCTCATTTTGCAGTTAGTGAGGATGTTTGCCCCTGTGACTCCCACTGCAGTGACTACTGCAGAATTACACCCTCTTGATGGAGCTGTTTAGCTTTTAGACACCAAGTTTAGGAAGCTTAATACTCCACTCTTGTGTTCAGACAGAGCACATCCCAGTTCAGGATGCACTGTAAAAATAACATTCTTTCCAAATTAGCTTTTGAAGTAATTTTCTCTTTATCTTTTTTCACGTCTTTCTCTCTCTCTCTATTTTAAAATATTATATTTATTTTAGCACTCTAGGCTGCTGCTTGCTTTCATTTCACTTTGCTTTGGCTCCTTTTCTTAGTGATGACGAGAAGAACGCACACACTGTATTTAGGCCTTGCCCATTAATCCTGTTTATTTACTTGCTGATGAATTATGCTGACATTTCCCCTTCGAGAAAACTTGTCCATGCCGCTGCAAGACAGATTGTTCACTTATGAACATTACCTGCCTTGGTGTGTCCACAGGGCCAATTCTCTGCATCCGGAGAAGACAGAAATCAAATTAAATGAAATCACAAAAGAAAGCCAGGAGGAGAAAATAGGAGAAGTAGATGTATTTTGTGCCATAACATTTCTGCATCTGTTTGCACGGCAGAGCCCAAAAGGCAAAGTTCTAAGAAATGCTCTTCCAAGACCCCTGCTAGAGATTGCTTCCTTTGCCTCTTGTGTATCTTTTTCTGGTTGTGGCAAGAAAAAATGGATCAGCAAGCCATGCTGTGTAATGTTTCACTTTTCCTGGTTAGGCCACCTTTCATGGTTTCAAGGTAAAGTGCAATGTAATATCCACGTGGCCTTGTGGATTAGCTCTCTTTCATCTGTGCTGTGTAATTTGACTGAGGAAAGCTGTGCTTTTATAACTATTAGTTACAGACCATGTCTAAGAAATTGTAGTGTCAGAAGCCATTAACCAATAAAGAATGGATGTTTTTGAGATCTGTTTTGCTTATTTTTTAACTATTTCCATCTAGAGCCCTGGTGAAAGTGCTATTTAACACTTATTTTCTTGCTAGAGATAGAAGCTGTTTATAAAGTGCCTTTAATCTCTGATCTTTCTTAAGCTATTGCAAGCTGGTGAACCCATTGCTGTCTGCGAATGAAAAAGGACAAACAAATTGGTTTTCTATCATTAAGACTGGGCATTTCCTATGTTTAGATCTATATCAGAGGGTGCATTTTGGACTCTCACACACCTGGATGTTTCTGCCTTTTCTGCTGTGCTCAGATGAGAGATTGCAGGAGGGGGTCAGAGGTAGAAGATGGGCTCATGGCAGTGGTGCAACACTTAAATATTTTAATATTAAACACTTAATTTTTAGTGCCTGTAAAACATACCATTAACTTCTTAATATTCACTCTTAAATAACACTGAGCAGCTATTTACAACATCTCACACTGCCCAGAAGTTATCTGGTGAGTTTGTAAGCTGTGCCTGTGGGATAGATCCTGTTGTGGGTTTGCAGGACAGGAGCAAAGTAATTGCAGGACTTGCCTGGATTTAGGCAAGAAGCCCAGGGCAAAGTGAGGACTTTCTGACCTGTACTCTTGGCTGGGTGCTCTTGCTTGTATTGTTGGCCATTTTTTCCTTGATTGGGTTGAGCTGAGTTAATGTTTATGTTTATTCTACTGTTGTACAACTAAATTCACTCATTTGAAAACTTTCATCATGAGCCAAGCTATTGTTGTATTTCAGCTTTTGAAATTTAGCTGGTTTTGCTATATGGAACTGCATGGAAGACAGAGAGTCTTTGCATTTTCCTTGTGGAAACAGTGTCTCAGTTTTCTGGAGGGAATATGCATCATGAAATCAGATGTTTCTAATTGCTCCTTGTTTCAGGAGTTGCTGTTGAACACTGAAAATCATCCTTAATGCATGAGTAAGCCTGATGAACAGATAGACTTAAAAAACATTGACTCAAAATAAATTTCTCTTGGAAGCAGAATAATTGTTGACTAATTCTTGTGGGAGAGATATATGAATTTCTTGCAGGCTTTTTTGAACAATAGGACTTGAAAGAGGCTTAGTAAAAAGAGAGAAGGAAAGGTGCCCTTAATCTTGTAACGCAGTATTGTTGATGGCCTTTGGTCATTAGGGCATCTTCCTTGTTTTAACAAAATTTCATATAGTCCTCAGGAGAGAGGTACCTTCCAAGAAATGCCTGTAAGCTAAAAGTAATTGTCCCACTGCCATAGGCCAGAGCGTATATAACCCATAAATCCTCAAATTACATCATAGTTCCTAAGGCATTTCCTTTGGAAAGAAAAGGAAAACAAATGTTCTAAGGCAAAGTAATAGGTTACTTGAAATAAGCCATTAGAGGAAATTAATACTTGTGAGTAAAGATTTGTTGCACATGAAGGTGAGATTTTGCAAGGGGGAGACAGCTCTTTAACTACCGGTAGGAGGCAATGCTGTGTGTTTCCATCTCAGTGTCCCCCCTGAGAGAAGGCAGCAGGGAGCACCCGAGAGCAGTCGCCAAGGCAGCACCCCTTCCCCTGGCTGCTGGTTCCTGCCCAGTGATCGCCAGAACACCTGAAATCACCAGGTTTTGTAAAACCCTGGGAAGCCAGGGGATAGGACTTGGGAAGCGGAGAGAGGGCAGAGGACTCAAAAGTATTGCAGTATTTTGATCCAGACATGTAAGGCTGTCATTTAGAACATCATCCAGGAATTCTGGGTACCTCGAGTCTCAGCTGCTCAATCTGAAATGCTTTGCTGGCACCCAGAAAATGAGAGCCCTCAAAATTATTGGATGTTTGAAAAATTTTGTCATCCCTGTTTTCATAAAGTGATGGAGTCAGTGACAGTTTGTCAAGGAGAGCGTGGCAGCACTGGGAGCATGGAAGCATGGGAGCTTTGGCCGTGTGTATCTGGGACAGCCTCACTTCATGGGGAGTCCTTGCTGCAGGACGATGGGGACTCACACGGAGTCGGAGTCTGGAGACTCCTGGTCTGGGGCTGTGTAAGGCCAGAGTGGTTAATGACCACAGCCCCTGATCAGTAAGTGCACGTATCACTCCAAGCTTCCTTTTAAATGAAAAATGATAAATAGCTAATTAAATCCTGCTTCTAATGTTGTTTGAATTCTAAACCAAACCTGACCTATTTCTGATGTGTATTTTTCATTAATGCTATATTATAAAATGTAATTTAAACAACCTTTATAGCCCAACTAATCCATTTTGCTTATTATCATAATGGGAACATACAGGCAGTATAAATATATAAGTTAAAACTACCTTGAATTTTTCTCTGCCCCCCTCTCTTTACTGAATCCGTTAAAAACATGAAACTAAGCCTGTTATAACCCTGTTACAACCCTTTATGCTCTGTGCCAAAGCCATCTGTGGGTTAGAAGATAATGAACTTTATTGCTATTAAGACTATTAAATATGTTTTTTCTCACAAGCCACAGCTAACATCTATCTTGCATCTGCCTAACTAATTTCCTTTGATGTCTTAGATTTAAACCAAAGGTTTTGTAATGAGAGGTTTCAGGAGTTAGTTATGCAGACCTTAGCAGCCAGCCTCAGCAGTCAGTGAGAGACAAATTGTATCTCTAAAAGGCACTGTCGTCATCCTGAGAAATATGAAGAGACGTAAGCAATGTGAAAACAACTCAGAAAAAAAAGCTCCAAACACTTTTCATGTTTAAAGCAGCCTTTAGAGATAGAGATGTCTTCTTTTCTCTTTTCTTTTTCATGCACAGTCAGATTTTTGGGGCTAAAATCAATTTTTAATTTCTGAAGTGCTGTTTTAGTTCTTGTGCCCGTATATGGGAAAAAACATTGTCAATAGGAAATGTTTGACAGGGGACACGTGACAAATAACCCGTTGCGAAGACAGACAGGGCTGGTCTACACGGGATTTGCAATTAAACTTCACCAATAAAAAAGCACTTTGTCTTGCTTTTGTGGCCTGCTAACAAGACAGTTTGCATGATTTTAGAGCTTCGTTATGAGGGAAAAATGCCAGAGGGGTGATTAAAATGTGATCATGATAACAATGTTCAGGCATTTGTGATATAGTGTACTTAATGAGTTTTTATTTACCAGAACTGCCCCAGTGTTCTCCCGGATGCAGTAGATGATGTGTTTGAAGGAACAGGTTGTAAAAAAATTTATCTGAGTGTACCTGCATCTCCTATAGAGCGTGACAAACATTCAGTAACACAGATTTCTCTGAAACTGTTGTTACTCAACATCATAACAAATTGATATAATTTAGATGTACCCTGTTTGTGCAGTTTGTTACAAAATATTTTTATGTGTTCAGTTTTTAAATAGAAATATTGGAACACCTAAGGTCCAAAAAAATCCCTGCATAAATTTTATGGAAACCTAGAGGGACCAGAGGGTGTGATTGTTCCAGTGAATTTTTGGTCATAGTTTAATTTACGACAGTCAGTTCCCCCAGAATGAGAATTTATTTATTCATATGTTGTGAACTGTCCCAGCTACAGACTGAAGCCTGTGTGATCCCCTTCCTAAAAGTTGCTGCTACAGTCTTTTTTATGCCTTAGATTTAAACCAAAGGGGTCTTGGTGAGTTAGTTATGAAGATCTCAGCAGCCAGTCCCAGCAGTTCTGAGCTCCAAAGCCAGGATAAGTAATGATGCCATATCCAGCATGTGTGAATAGTCTGAGATTAATGCTTGCAAGGGACAGGGTGCTTTGCAGCTCGTAACAGATCTTTTATATTAACTCTGGCTTTTGTGCCAGACTCTGCAACTGGTGCACTCCCAGGTGACTGTAAATTCTGCTGATAAATTTGAGCATCTTTGTGACCCAGTGGCAGTGCTGTGGTTGTCACACAGTGGTTGTTGTCACAGAGTGGCCGTTGTCTCTCCTGGCAGGAGCCAGCTCTGCATCCATCCCACAGTGCAAGAGCTAATGTTTTACGATGAACCATCAGGAGTTAATGGAGCTTCCTGCGGTTACAAGCAGGCTCAAAGGATTAAGTTGTTCTTCTCACTTTGACCTCTCTGGATGGTTTAGTAGGACATCATCATAATTTTGTGTCCTCTTTTATCCTTTATGCTGGCCCCTAAATTTCCTCTTCATGGATCTGTTTCACAGGTCACAGCAATTTGCACATGATCTACAACAGAGAAGGTGGGGAAAGGGAGGCATAGAGAAAGCCACAGACAAAAACTTCGTGCTTAGACCAAGAGATTCTTAAGTGCATATATTTTTTTGTGGATCATATACTACTAAATATCTTTTAGTTTCTGTCACAGTGTGTCTCAGCAGAACAGTTTCAGGTGTTGAACGCCTGGTGTTTCCTGCTTTCTCTGCTCACTTCCAAAGTGAAGGTTTCCTTAAGGTGAAGTAAGTTCCCATTGCTTTGCTAATGAATTTGCTCAAGCCTCATGTGAGCTGGCTCCTCTTGTGGAAACAGCCCTGTACAATTACAAGGTTGAATTGCATGTACTCTACCTATTCAGTGCCCCTTTCTCAGTGAGGCTGTGCTTATATGATGGGAAGACATAATGAATGCCCTGTTACATATATCCTCAGATTTTTTTGTTACTATGCCCGTTGCTGCTCTTTTTTCTGTATGTGAGAGTAAGGAACCAGTCCAAAAGGTTTCTGAACGCTATAATGAGTGCAGTACTTGGGCCAAGAGTGTCTGATGCTGACAATCTGACTACCTGGCCATCAGCAGTCCTTTTTTAATTCTTAGGTTTCCTGCCCTCTGCTCATCTGTCTGGACTTGGGACACCAGAAACAATGATCTGTGGAGTGCAGGAGGTGATGGTTGCTCTGATGCCTTGAAGGGGCTACCTAAAAACAGAGGCTAGACAAAACTTAGAGAATAAAAGTGGGTATATTTTTTGAAGGGCCTTCAAGGTGCACTTTTGGGCAGTCGAGTTGTGGGGGCTACACCCAAAATGGATGACCACGTCACAGGTTTTCATACTTTCATAAGTTTGGTCTATTTGCATATCGGGAGTTAATTCTCCAATTACAATTTCAGGTAATGAAGTCATTTACCCCCAGTTTGCTCCCCCTTAATCCACTTTGTTTACATATTTCATGGCCTGAGACAGTAAGGTGTCCTTGGAGTTCAGGCCTAGAGAGGATTTGTTTTGTCTTACCAGAATGGGAGAACAGTAGCTAACAGGCTATACAGAGTCTTAGAGTTACACACTAAAGCATTACACGATATGAAAAATACAAAAGCTAAAATCCTAAGGCAACAGCTCCTCCTGTCATGGCATGAAGATGGTTAAGGTGAGCAGTGAGTCTGCCTTACGGGGCACTGAGAGGTTCTCTTTTCTTATTCCTTTATTCACTGGGGACTATGTGAGCCAAATAGAAAGTTTGTCAAGAGGACAATGGTGTCCCACAGCTGTAGACCTAACAGAGCTGGGGAGGAGTCAGCACCTCATGGCTTGCATTGAACTCATTAGGAGCAGTATAATCTGGACAAAATACCAGTGGTGGTATTGGTGGGCTGGAGGAAGCTGCCAGAAGAGACATCAGCCTTCATTCAGGTGCTGGTTGTGCAGGTGATAATCAGATATGGGAAAAGTGTTTGTTCAGAGCAATAACAGAAGTGACAGTTCTGCCTGCATTGCTTGGAGCAAGTGCTGAAAGGCTTCTCTTCAGTACAGATGTCCCACTGGGCCCAGACCAGGATGGCAGATTGTAAAGTGTGTGCTTACATGCTGAGGTTGTTGCAGCAGCAACTTAGGAAATACTTCTGTGCGGGGGTACTCAGTGACTGCAGGGAAATTTATGGCTAGGATTAGGATTTTTCCATTAAATTACACACTTAAAACCACAAGGGAAGTTCATTAGGAAACATGCCGATGGATATGGTGACCTGTGAGGCAAACTCTGCACTGGCATAACTGTCCAGTGGTGCATATGTGTAGGTTCACCCCCAAGAGCTGGAGGAAAGATAATCGTGGCTGTGATGGGAATCACACACTTGTTTGGGAGATATATCAGTGTGCATTGTGCTAATGAGGGGGAGTGGAAAATCCCTGGTCTGCACGTGCCTGGTGTTAACACCACTGACAGCATCCAGGGACAGGGATCCTAAAGAGCTCCTGGAATGCTGTGCACCTCCCATGGGAGTGCTGGTCCTGCCCCAGCTGAGGGAAGATGGAGTCAGAAAAGCTGTGTGGGACAATCCATCTCTTGAGCCTGCCTTCCTCCCGAGTTACTGGCACCACTCATCCCTCCTTGTGTACCTCCCATGATGTGGATTCACCTCCTTGCTTGAGAACTGCAGGTCTACGTCTTGATCCTGGTCGAAGATTGTGTCCAAGTTTCCTGTATTCCAGTTTAGCTTCATCCACTCCTTCAGCAGACTCCCTGTGTCTCTTAGGATATTTCCTTTGGATATTTTGGAATTGGTCTGCTTGTACTGTTAAATTGAATGTTTTTGAAGTTTTCAACTCTACAACATATGATGAATGTAGTGGTCCATGAATTCTAAGAAAAAAATTGACTTTTACATTACAATATTTATTAATAAATAAATATTTATGCAACAGTGCTAGTTTCCTTTATTCAGCTTTCGAGTAGCTAAAATTTTAATTTCCATTTCTATTCCTTCATGCTGAGTATAAAGTGATGCAGAAGACAGTTCAAACAAAGCTCTCTGTGTTGTCAGTGTGATGGGTCACCCTAAACCAACTAATGTTTATGAACAAAATATGGTGGGGGCATTAGGTTGCATTTATTCAATTTAAGCATATAAATCCAATTTTGCCATCTTTGTGTCATGTTTAGCTTTTACATTAAACTCTCAGGAAAATTAATGTTACGAATGCAGTAAGGTGATTACAAAATTATAGTTCTCCAAGATGCATGATTTACGACATTTTTAATGCTGTTTTCTGCAGGTTGTATTGGAAGAAGCCAAGCAGAGAATAAGAGATGTGTAGAATGAGCTCAATAGGTGTGTTAATTAATTAGAGAGCTTAAAGATCATGGGGAAGGACATGATTGTTTCCCTTCTTGGCATTTGATACCTTAACGTCCAGTCATTGTAAACAGGAGCAGGCTTGTCTGAAATGTGGGTGAACAGGGAAATGGGAGAGATTTGCAGCAGAGGTACTCAGCATTATTAGCTTCCTACAGCACCCTGCAGGCAGGTTTAATTGTTCGTATCCATTTTAATTGAAAGTACAAGAAAGATGTTACCAAAAGCCTTCTCCAGAGAACACACCCATCCCGGGGTAAGGTGTAACAAGCAGTAGCAGCCTGCAACCTGAAAGTGGTTGAACTACTGACGTATTCTAACTGTTGGACATATTCCATAATTTTCACTTTCTTTTGTAGACAGTGCAAGAACGTGAGAGAATGTTGTGGTGTGGAGTTTCTGCGATGGCACGGCAAGCCGCAAACCTTCCCGGAGAGCGCAGCGGGGCTACATCGGGGAGAGCGGCTGTTCCGCTTCCTGTAGCCCTTCGGAGCTGCCCCGCTCTCATGCTCCGGCTGGCTGTCAGCTCCACAACACGGTGGCGATAAAGGAGGTGAGAAGGCTCCCTGCATGGTGACCTCAGAGCACTGAGACGCCGGTTCCCAAAGGCAGAGAACGCCACACGTCTGCGAGTCTGGGGTTTTATCTGGGGA
>VZTD01003784.1:129307-162742 GCA_013397725.1 Rhagologus leucostigma
GGGACGAGAGGGGACCGGGGGGGTGGGGGGTGGAGAGAGCACATGGACCAATGGTCTCAGGGTGCAGGGGCAGTACATGGGCAGAGTTGGGGTAACAGAACCAATAGGGAGAACCTGAGGGAGTGGCCAGGATTAGGTGCAGGGAAGGGAGGACAATGCGGGAAGGGCAGGCATTCAGTAAGAAAAGGAGTGGGGAAGTACAGCCTTAGAAGAGAATATCCTAGGAATTGTCCTAAGTCTCTCTCAATAAACACAATACCTGTGTTTCTCAGGGAGTGTCTATACTATAGGTATAGCAGGCAAAATTAGATATAAAGATCAAGGGCTTACCATTTGCTAGCCTAATGTTTGCTGTTTATGCTGATGTGTTTCTAATCTTTGGAGACCCAGGCTACAGAAAAATTTTATTTATGAATATTTCTCTGATCCAGGTCACACAGCTGTGGTCATATGCTGCCTATTGCAACTTGTCTTTACACACTATTAATGAAGTATCTCAAAAATAAGAAAAAGTTTTACTGATCAGCCAGTTTTTCAGAGCATTGGCAATATATTTCAATAGCAAATATTCTTTCTTTGGCAAAGCAGTGACACATACTAATGGTGTGCAACATCTTAATGTATTTTCATTATTATATGTTTGACATTTATCCTTCTCCTTCCGGAGAAATTCTGTTGCATCCAATATCGTGTATCAAGACACGGAGGAGAAAAAGCTTGCAACAGTGACTGTGAAAAAGCTAGCAATTATTTGTATTTAATTTGCTTCAGGGACCTTGTATCTCAGTGCCATATAATGCAGCTGAATGTTCACTTCGCTTTATAAGTTTCCAACGGGCATTCTGGGCAACTGAAAAAACCATCTAAAAATTAATAAATAGGATGTAAACAAAACCCAAGCAATGGAGTTTAGAACAGTCATATAAAAAGCAAAAAACAAAAAAACTCCCTAAATCCTGGGAGGACAGATCAGTATTACGGTATGATCTGTCTCTTCTATAAGTAGGACAGGAATTTGAATTACACTAATTTATGATGAAGCAAAAGGAACCCCTGCATGCTATAAGGTGGAGTCTTGAAAAACTCCAATGATTAATTTGATGACCTGGAAAGCTATTTAGTATGGAAAAACAAACTACTTTTGTATAAGAATAACTTATGGAGTAATTATGGATTGTGTTGTATGGATTGTGTTTGCTGCTCTGGAGGTGACAGCACTATTTCAACCTGGCTTCATTCCTGTGACTTAACTATTGGCAGTGAAATGTTGATTGCTTCAGAATGAGCCCTGGAGGTGGCAGAGGTCAAAGGTTTTTATAGATCTAAAACGATACAGTGGAGACTGCTCTGACTCAGTTCAAGATTTCCATGTTTTTCTCCTGTTGGAGTTACCTGGAAATCCTAGCCAGTTTGCTGCACGACTTACGTTGTACTTGTAGAAACTTCTAGTCTCCAAATTCTGCAGCATATTTTATGGGCTGATTGTGGACTTCAGTAGTCTTGGACAGCTTTTCAAGTGAATAACCCTGCAGTAGTACCAGCTGATACTGAGATACAGTGTCATTTTATGTGTAGCTGCATGTCATCCTGAGATGATACCAGAGGGCTGGTTCCACTAACCATGTCACCACCAACCATTCATCCGTTCACTCTCTTTGCCTTGGACTGGACCTTGTAAGCAGCTGATTTTACGCAAGAAACGTGCCAGAAGAATGTGGCCAAGGATAAGAGGTTGAAGAGTGGGAATGTTTCCTCTGATGGGAAGCCAGTTGCTTGCTTTGTGTCAGTGTAACATCAGATCAAGAACTGAATCTTCCCTGTGTGTAAAAGGAACTACAGCCTAATTATTAAAAAATACTGAAAATTATCCTTAAATATCATCTTTGTCTTCCAAGACAGGATCTAGGAAGATGTCAATACTTTCCATCTTAAATTGGAACAAAGGTGTTGCACAAAGCCAAAATCAGATAAAACTTCAGTTTTTCAGTAGGGATGAAATGAGACAAGCTCAGTAATGATTTCTTTTCCCCTTATCTGGTGCAACATAAGAAAATAGAACAGGGCAATCTGCAAGAGATCTGTAAGGTATTCACACATTCTCTTACTCCATGGCACTTTGGTGGCACAGAGGACATCCTCTACATAACCGTGAGCTGGCAAATATGATCCACTGTATGACCACGCTGCCTGAAATTTTACAGTCTACCTAGACCAATCCATTCTGACACTTACCCATTCTTCCTATTACAAGGTTTTTCCCAATATTAACAAACTGCCTCTGCTTGCATTTCAAGTTCGTTGCTCTTTCTCTTGTCTATGCAGTCCTGAGGTATTTGCAGTATTCCTCTTTTGAAGCGTTCTTTCATGTATTTGAAAGCTGTTGTCATGTCTCCCTTGAGTGTTCTCTAAACTCAGCACACTGCAGACTGTAGTCTTTTTCTAGGGTTCTTTAACCTCCGGTACAAAGCCATTCCATATTGTCTCATGGTAATTGTTTTGCTCTCTGGATCTTGTTCTGCCCCGTAGCTTGTGCCAGTGACCAAAACACCTTTGTAGAGTCTGTTCATAATCTGTGCAATGGCCACAAATGACTTGACCAAGACATATACAACCTACTGTCCTCAAAGCTATTTGCTTGGACTTAAGTGTTTTTTCTTGCTTTCAGGATGTGCTACAGAGCAGTTTCCTTCAAAGGTTACATTTGCATTATCAGCAAAGAATATGGAAAACTGCACAATTTTGGTTGATTACAAACTGCATATTCTCAAACCAGCACTGTAATTCTAATTGCTTCTTTCTGGGTTCTTCCATAAAGTTTCCCAGCTAATTTGCACAACCATGTTCAGCTGTGAAAAGCTATGGCTCAGTCAGAGGCTGCAACAGCTTCCTCTTTTCTTTGTCTGGAGCATCTGTTATGATAGAATAGTAAACAATTTCTTTTCCTGAATAATTCCGAATAATTCATCCAGTGTAATTCATTCCAAGGAAATCTTAGATAGCACACACATGCCTTTTGTTATTCTGCAACTTCCTAGTATTAAGAATATGTCTGATTGTTGTATGTGATGCTAAGTGGAATGTATTAGACAAATGGAACTGGAGCCTGTCAATGACGGAGTGGAGTGGCTGACCTTTATTGATGCTAAAAACAAAGGAACATCCAACATTCAAAACCAAGTGTTCTCAGAAACATACAGTTAACTTTCTTTTAAATTCAACTTTCAGTGAAAAAAAATGGGGCAAAAGAGAGAAGAAATTTTTCTCTTTGTACAAGGATAATCAAACCTGAAAGGAACAAAAATGGTTTTGTGGGATGAGGAGCATCAGTGACTTTGGTACTGTTAGCTAGAGAAGGAAAGCTGTTGTCTTTGGACTCACAGCTGACAGCATGCTTGAGTATATAAAACTTACTGCAAATAATTTTCAACATTAAAACACTGTTCTATGAAGAACTCATCACCTTAGCTCTTTATCAGTGTCCATCTCTCCTCTGCTTCTACAGGAAATAATACTGTTTCAAACAGAGAGGGAAGAAGTTACTCCAAAGAGCGGGACAATGTCAGGGGTTTGCAAAGCAGATTTTTGGGGTACAGGTTGATAATTTACAACCAACTCACTCATAGAGTTCTCTCTTGAAATGAAAGCAGGTCTACAATAAAATAAAGGAGAGCCTGGAGTGCCTTGTGGTCCAGTGCTGAGAGGACTCAGATGTTCATATGAGTGCTAATAAATGTAAAATCAGGAAAAGAACACCCATGATTTTTGTTCCTAGCACCAAGCTAAATCCCAGTGCTTCCTGTGAATGAAGTCAAAGATTTGCAGAACTTAAGATGGAGAAGACTAGCCAGAGTTCACTTCTGAGCTGACCATGAAAGGAAGGGTTGGTTTCCTTCAAACCAAGTAGCACATCTGGATTTTTCATGCAGTTCGGTGCTGCTCCTCACAGCCAAAGTTCCTCACAGCTCCTCACAACATTGCTGCTCTGCTGGTTTAACAACCATCCCAAATGACAAATATTTACAGCAAGCAGGAGGCTCTCTGCAGACCTCCAGTGTGCAGCGGGCATCCTGCCCTATCTGGAGTCTGCTGTCACCCGACAAGGCCGTGCTGGGGTGGTCATCAGGTCTCAATTGGAGATCCTCAGCAAAAGGAAAAAAGAATTGAGCTAAATACAAAAACCAGTATTTCAACAGTATTTCAACTGCTTTTCAACAGGTGAGGATGAGCAAAGCTTCAACAGTCTGTAGTAAAGCTGATGCCTTGTATTACTATAATTTGGGAGAGCATAAATGATCATGTATCATTATTTTGAGGAGGGTATAATGTTATTTAGGTAGCATTTACAAAAGGATACAGGAAATACTAGAGACCTAACCAGGACTAAGTGATTTGGGCATCACAGTGACATTTAAAGTTTATGATAGAAGAAGATTAATTTTGGATAAAGATAGGACAAACCTATGATCTGAATTACCCATGTGAATGATAGGATCTAAATTAATGGTAACCATGTGAGAAAAAAACCAAAACATAAAACTGTGGACAGCAATTCAGTAGAAACAACAGTCATGAAATAACAGCCAATCTTAGAGTTGAATAAGAAATTGGCTGGAAAAAAAAATTTTTAAATTGCTTAGGAACTAAAGTGATAAATAAAGATCTAAGCAATGAAAATTTGTCCCTTAAAAATGAGCATTACTGGCAGCTATATTTAACAGCTCAAGCCCCATCTGCTCACTGGGCTGAAGGCTGTATTGATTCCTGTCACAGGAATCCTCTGAATGTCCTGAAGTCAATTCAGAATATGCCCCTTGCAAGTGAGATTGAGCCTTGGGACCATTGTGGCATCTGCTATCAAGAGAGCAAGAAGCATCTCAGCTGGGCTACTGTTCTCTGCTGCCATGATTCCAGTTTTCTTCCCAGGCACTGGGAAGACCTGGGTGAAGTATTGTCTCTGTCTTTAGCGGGCACTGCTTAGCTGTGGTGCTGCAACTGCTGTTGTCATTGACTGCGTGTGGTGCTGGGCTCAAACCCCCCGTGGAAGATGGTGATGGTTTGCTCTTCACTCAAACTGTCCGGCAGGTGAGGACAGCTGTGAAAAGGTGTTGCTTTCTCACACTCTTTTGGCACTCTGTAGAAAGAGGTTTTCCTAAAAATGCGGAGTTTAGGACAGTGCTCCTACCTGTGCTTCAAAATCCCTCTGGCACTGCTGGCAGGTTCCTTCAGAAATTGCTTTGTAGTGGATGGCTCAGGCTGTGCAAGCAAAGATCGGATGTACCCGGCACAGCAGGACTCTGTTGAGGGCAGGGTCGCTGCACGCTGGGGTAATACAAGTGATAATACTTTGCTTTTGCTCAACTTCTACAGGCTGCAATAATAATCCAGGTATTTAATAAGACCTCATAATTTTAAATTAAACCTGAATTCAGCACCTAAAGAGCAGCACAGGATCTTTGTCTTTGAAGCCTCTGACAGATAAATGGTGGACGTGATGTTAAAGATCTCAAGACTGGGAGTGTGACCAATTTTCTATATGCAGTTTACTTTGATGAGAAATTAAGCTGAAACTACTATTGCATTGGTAATGGATACTTGGAAAGAATTTCCATGCTGCCTCATTTCTACAGATACTTGCTTTGAATGATCCTTCATTTGGAGTTGGAATAAATGTTCTTCAAAGGTCCCTTCCAGCCCAAGCAGTTCTGTGATTCTGTGATTCATTAACTGTTCATGTGGAAGTGAATGATTGTGTACTGGGAGGTTTGTGTCCCTCCTGACGTCCTGTTCTTGCTTCATAAACCTTAAATGAGATCTGTATGTGTAGTAGGACTCACGAGCTGCAGTCTGACAGAAATGAAATGTTCCTGCTTATTTTGCCCCAGGGAGAACTTGCAGGTTACTTCTCCACCTTCACACATGTTTTTTCATGGCATGGCAGGATTGAGAGTTTTCTGGGAAAAATCGGATGTTGCCTTTGCAGGAGCTGGGGCTGCTCGTGTGAACCAATGTCACCAGTTCAGTGAGAGAGAGTTGTTTCCTCCATGTAATAAAGGAGAGAATTTATATTATATTATATATATTTATATTATTTATTTTATAAATAGAATTTATATTATATTATTTATATTTATATTTTATATTATAGAGAATTGCAAATACAACTAAAATGAGAAAGTATCATAACTACATTCTTGTAAGATGATGTCTCTATTCTATGCAAATAGGATGCATATTTCAAGACAGGTTCAGAGTCCTTTATCTGTTAAGTGAAGTACTTCCAAAAAAATTACACTTCACTTCAAAATCAGGTGTCATTCTCTGTGCAAAATGATGATATGTCAAACCCTTCTAACACAATAAATTTGAAAATTCATTCAAACTTTAATTATTTTGAACAACCATAGCCACCTCTTTGCTTGCCTCTGGAAACACAACAAATCTTTACAAAATAAATATACAAAGAGAATGGTTTGTATTTTTTTATTAATGGTTGTAGTTACATCAGAACACAGCAACATGCCAAAATAAAACAGTAGCACAGTTTGTACATTTTTTTTGTTTTATCTCTGGTGAGATTTTAATTGATAAAATTTAACACTCAAACAGTCAAAGAAACCAGATTATTTCACTTAAAAAACAAGGCTTACAGAGTCTGGAAAATATCTTAAAATTAGCTTTCTGTTTTTACTGGCATGTATGTTTTTAAAAAATGCAAGCCTCTTCTTGTTTCACTGATAGATTTAGTGGCAGTACGAACATTTAGTGATAATTGCTTGGCAACCCAATTTACCTCATATTTAGGAATGTTTGTTGTTTGCAACCCTGTGTACTGAAGCCAGCATAGTTTTATGCCTAACAATACCTACCTGCATATTTGGTGTTTGGCACATGGGGCAAGGTGTGCTTTATGATCCCATGCTGCTGTTTTGGGTTATGATCATGTGGCAGTTGCCTGCTATGGGACATTTGAGAAGCAATTTTTCTCTGGGCCACCAGAACAAACCTTGTGGGTTTTTTGACTGACCATGACAGAGGTCTGTAAGGGAAACAACATTGCTATGCCTAGGATTAGGTTTGCCAGGGTGAGTCTTTCTGGAGCCCAACAGTGGAGAGAAAGCACAGTTTCTTTTGGTGGACATTAACTGGTGTTTGGGAAGACAATTGAAAATGAAAATTGTGAGGTTTATATAATTCTTATTTTTGTTGATGCTATTAGTAACTCCAGTTGTGCACTCTGCAGGTAAACTGTTGAATTCTTAGGGAATTTGTCATGAGGAAGGACTGACAGACTGGACCTGAAGCATAGTCTGTTGGAAGGGAAATATGTAAAGCGTTTCCTATTTGTCACCTGGCATGGTTCTGCCTGCGAGGTACTTAACACTGCAAAATTAATCACTCTGATATTCTAATCCTGTAACACGTGGTCCCAGAGGTATTTACTGAGTTTGCAGCCTGTTGGAAAATTCGTGTGTGCCAAAGAAAATACTTAATCTGAATGTTTGATCTAAGAACTACTGGCTCCTTCTGTGCTGACAGTAAGCACCACTCTCACATACGATTTTGCATTTAAAGAGAGAAGCCGTGAATATAAAGCCCTGGCCAGTGGCATCCTGGCCTCTGTCGGGAATAGTGTGGGCAGCAGGGCCAGGGAAGTGATTCTTCCCCTGTACTCGGCACTGGTTAGGCAGCACCTTGAGTGCTGTGTTCAGTTCTGGGCCCTTCAGTTTAGGAAGGATTTTGGGCTGCTGGAATGTGTCCAGAGAAGGGCAACAAGACTGGTGAAGGGCCTGGAACACAAACCCTATGAGGAGAGGCTGAGGAAGCTGGGGTTGTTTAGGCTGGAGAAAAGGAGGCTGGGGAGAGACCTTATCACTCTCTACACCTCCCCGACAGGAGGCTGTAGCCAAGTGGGGGTCGGGCTCTTCTCCCAGGCAGCCAGTGACAGGACAAGAGAACAGAGTCTCAAGCTGTACCAGGGGAGGTTTAGGTTGGACATCAGGAAGAACTTCTTCACAGAAAGAGTGACTGGGCATTGGAATGGGCTGCCCAGGATGGTGGTGGAGTCACCATCCCCAGAGGTGTTTAAGCAAAGACTGGATGTGACACTCAGTGCCGTGGTCTAATTGGCACAGTGGTGTTTGGTCACAGGCTGAACTCGATGACCTCAGAGGTCTTTTCCAGCCTAATTGATTTTGTGAATATAAATGCTGTTATATAAATAATTATATAAAATATAAATATAAATATGAAATCTTTCAAATGTTTTCTCCAAATATTCTATTGTATTTTTGATCAAAGCTTCACTGAGTTTTTCAAACAGGAGTGTTTTAGCCCTTCACTAAGAAGATGATTTTCTCAGGACACTATCAAAATTTTCCTTCAAACACACTTAAATCTTTACATGGAAAGTTTCGTCCATAAACCCAGCTTGCAAATTGTTAAGTCCTACAACTTGTTGATGTTTTTTGGTCCTAATTTTTTGGTATTTTCAAAATAGTAGTTACATACCGGAACTTACAAAGTGCTGAGCACTGTATTCCCCATCAAGCAAACCTCTTAATGTTAATCATGCTCTGAAAAAAGCTGCCAGATTGGAGCTAAATATCTGCATACCCTCTGTATTTCTCCAGCTGGGCACCTTTTTCCTTCCTGTGAAAAGATGGATGTACTGCTACGACACTGAGCGTGAGCTGGGGAGATTCAAAGTCCAGTTTGATATACTACAGCCTCATTTAATCATGACTTTATTAAAAAATGGTGATAATAAATATTTTTTCTTTTTGATTCTGAACTCTTGGGATGGCATTTATTTCTTAGCTATAGAAGGCCATGAAGACCTTACTTTCAGATCTTATGGCATGCTGTAAATAACAGCTATCACTTATGGGGCAGATGTTTAACCCCTGGGCTGACTCTGATTAGGACTCCTATTACCCAGCTTTGGTGTAGAAATGTTTCGGGGAGACTTCTGCTCACCAGCTCTGTGCAGCACTGTGTAATTGCATAGCAAACAGGATTGATGCTTCAGATCAGATTTTATTCAAAGCCTTGTACTTCCAGTTATGGAAAAGTAGGGATTGTCTTTACACACTTTCATTTTCAGAAAGGCAATACTTTAGACCTTTTAAAAGATGGGTTCATATAATGAACATTCATTATGCCTACACTTCAAAGTTCCAGTTTCCAGCATCTGTTTCACTGCAAGTATAACTCTCTTTCTCTCTACCTGTTTTAGTAATTGTCGTAATTGTAGGGTGTAATTTCTTTTTTTTTGCAATTTTGTATATTATCTCCCTATAAACCTGCCCATGTGAGCTCCATGTTGCCCTTTTCTCATTTGTTTCATTAAACACTAAATCAATGAACTTTAAGCAAACCAAGGTTAGTAATGTGGCATTAAGTATTAATCCATTAAACACCCAGGCAGTAAATCTACTACGTACCTCTTTTGAAGAGGTTATAATACGCCATACAATTAATTATCTGGAACTTGAATACAATTAATTTCTGTGAACTGCAAAATGGAACTATTAGTTGAAAACATTATACTTCCATTATGAGCAGAAACGCAACAGATTTTAAGGTCTAAAACCCTTTTAGCAACCTCGGATGTAGCTTGCCTACACAGCCCCTTCTGTGAAATGTTTGGTTTGTAAAGACAAGCTCGCATCAACTGTTCTGATAAGAGTGAGTTACACCTGCTGGGTGGCCTATCTGTCTGTCAGTACATCTACCTACATATGAGCTAGTCTGTTCTTCTCAGGCTCTTCACAAACTCTGCTTTCTTTCCCAGTACAAGAGGCAGAAGTCTGATAAGCATCACGTAAAGCAACATACTGCTAAACTGATGACAGATGAGTGAAGGCTGGAAGGCAGAACTGAATTACCTCTCTGTTGGTTGCCATTTCTGGAGGCATTTCTTCCATACAGCATGAATCAGGGGTAAGAGTTCAAAAGACAAGTCTTTGCTGTGCTAGTACACCTGGCAGCAGGGATACTAGGGCAAAACAATCCCAAAGTGTATGTATATAAATAACTCCGGGCTAATTTGAGGCACCCAGTTTAAATTTCCATCTATGAGATGCTGATGCTGCAGCATGCTGCAGTTGCATGAGATTATGTCAGTCATGCTTAAGCTCTTGTCCTTTTGGTGTTGGACACAGAGCTGTCCTTAATATGACTGAATAAAACTGGGGAAAACAGAGCCTAGAAGCAGGATTCATCTTGACTAGCTCACAAAGCTAGTCACAAAGCTCCGCAGTATCCCTAAGAGGGAAGGCCGTAATGCTTTGTGGGTAACACGTGAAAATATAAATAACTATTGGAAGTGGTAGGACAAAGCTAGTAGGAGATACTGTTGTTTTAAAAGAACTCCAGATGTTCTCCTTGGCTGTTTGTCTGTTCTTGGTTCATTCACAGAAATTGTTAGAGGTATATATACTATATATAATACACATGTACATAAATGTATAAGAGGGCAAGATTGTTTAAATTATTTGTAAAATAATGTAAAATAATTTACATTAAAATACGTAAAAGAATACTGTTGCAGATGAAAAGTGAAAGGACTCTTCATTCCGTATAAGTTTTTCTGTCATACTCTGTAGTCCCTGTAAATGCCCTACAGGAAAAATGCCTTCTTTTGTTTTGATGCTAGTACAGCCTTTTTGAAAGAGTTTTGCAAAACTGAAAAAATAATTTCGATGTGCTGTTAACCTGCTTTCATATATATCTCATATTTGGTTTGGTTTGATTATTTAAGTTTTCAGGAAATCTCTCCCCTTTTTTTGTTTTTTTTTTTGTCAAAGAAAACGTCCATAAATCATTTGAAAATAACATAATGAAGGGCAGTGTTGCCTGTGAGATCTCTCACATACACATCCAGCTGTTCTGTTGTCTTCACGTGCTATCATCTGTCACCAGATGATAACAGAATAATTCTGGAGATACTGATAGTTTAATTAATTGAAGGGGGAGGGGGCATTGTTGCTTTTCCAAGGTCCTGGTTTGTAGTGGCAATTGCGAGGGCTAATACAATACATCTTTTATGGTCTTAATGATGTGGGCTTTTCTTTGCCGTGCGTAATTAAAATTCAGGAGGTAGCGGGTTAGGAGATATTAGAAGAAGGTCCCTGTGCAGAAATGTTACATACTGCAATATAATTAATAGAACAGCAAGTCTTTAAAACTCACTGCTCTGTTTGATTTGGCCACTTAACAGTAACTTTCAAATAGAAGTGCAGAGGGCTGAAAGCAGCCTAATTTTAAAACAAAAGCATCCCTTTAAAGAAACTTATCCTAAATGGTTATAATTATGGATAACAGTAATTAATTTTGATACATCATTTTACATCTATAAAAGCCTCATGCTGACCATGCTGTGAAAAAAAGTACATTCTAAAAAATGTACCATGTATTGTGTGAGCTCTTTTGATTTTCCTAAACCTTCAAGATTTTCACCTAAAAAATGAAGATTTTAATAACATGAAATATAGTGAATACTGAAAAATCCACTGGTCTTGCCCATGTTCTAAAAAGGTATATTTACTAAAATGGGGTTAAGCAACTCTTAGTCCTCTTTAGTTCTGATATATTTATTATTGTGTCAGATGATGTGGTGAACAAAGATGAACCAGACTGAAAATAGTCATTAGCAGTTTTGTGCAACATCATAACCTTTTTCTTCACTGGAGACACGGGTTAAAAAATTGTCTGTTGCCCTTCTAAACAGTCATCTCTTGGTGTGACTGGTTTCTAGGTTTCACATGTTTCCAAGACAGAGAAGCCTACTTAGTCTAATTTCTATTTCTAGCACTAAAACTGCAGGATTTGCTCTTAGCCTCTGATTATTTATCAGGCACCCTAAGACCAGGAGAGAATCACCCACTGACTTGTTCCTCAGCAGAGATTTCTCAGTGCATCCTGCCCCAGAATCCTACACTCTTCACAGCCATCACTCCAGGCACATACCCAGGGAATTTTCTAGGCTGGGGAGTCTCTGTGCTGGTGGTTTAACCTAGCTGGTAAAGACATAAAAGGATGCAATTAAATATATCTCTGTGCCACATAGGCATTATGCTAAAAGTATTGATAATTAAGCATCTTCGAAAATAACAAGAGATGGGAGGCATTCTAGTGTTATTCTTCATTTCCTGAGTGCCTGGACAGCATTGCATCCCTGTGTCCTTCTGACATGTGGCCGTGGTGTGTTCTCCTAATTCAGTTTGGGCTCTTACATGTAAGCAGGTCTCTGGCTCTCTTACATGATGCCCTGGAAATCTCCAGCCATTTTCTTCCTCCTTTTCACAGGGAAACACATTACTCCAGAAGAATGAGAATAATTTTACGTAAGTAATGGATTTCTGCTGCTCTCTGTGCCCAGTAGCTCTTCAGAGCTGCGCAGTCATCTGGAAGGCAATTCAGTTTGCCTTCAGGCAAACTTAGACATTTATCATATGATGCAGATGTATTTTGATTTCATTTATTTTAAGTTTTTATTTTGTGTATTGTGAAGGCCTAAGATGAATAAAGCAAGTCTCATCTGGCATGCAAATTTTAGCTTATCTAAACTTCAAACTGTCTATTTGTCAAATGTCAAACAGCCCCAGTTCTGTATATGTGATTGTCTTACAGGGAGTAAAATTAAGCAACTGGATAGATTATTTAAAAATGCTGCTAGGACAGCTGAAGATGTTGTCCAGCTTGTCACAGCCTGGAGCAGAGCCTGTCTTGCTGCTGCTGTTTGAAGTTGTGTGTGTTTGGTAGGGTGGGAGAGTTGAGACTATGACTGGATTCAGCCTGTTCTGACAGCAGACGTCGCATGATACTCCTTTTTTCTCCCTTGTTCGGTGCAGGAAGAGCCTGGCTCAGCTATCCTCGCATCCTTTCCAGGAGCAGTGAACATCATCGGAGGTCTCATGTCTCCCCTTCCTCTCCCCCTTCCTTCCTGGGAGCTGCTAGATTCCCCCTAACCCTACAGGACTCAGGAAGTACTGGGTACATGACACTGGAAGGAAGGGAGCAGTTCAAGTGCAGGGCAGCCTCTCTTAGCAGCGCTTTACAGTAATGGGAATTGCACCAGCAGTTCCCAGTGCATTATGTAATGTGCATTAAAGCTCTCTGGTATCTCCATAAGCCACTGGCAAGTGGTGCTTGGACACTTGCTAGTATTAGTTCAACACTAAGACTGAAGTGAGATCCCTCAAATTTTCCGTGTACTTATGTAAGTTTTCCCTGTGACTTTTTGCCAGTACCAAAGGCCAGTCAAATGAAAGGCATGGCAATAGTGAAGACAGTTTGGTGTGATGGAGTAACAAGGTTAAAAGAACATAAAGTTTTAAAAGAAATAATAGTGCATTGCTCCTGTAGGTGAAAGCAAAAATAAACCCAAACCAAAACACACATCTGACAATAGATGAGATTTGTGCCTGAAAATACCTTTTATCCTCCCACAGAGATCTCTCTTAACTCTTTCTGAAGAGTAATAGATTAAAATTGATCCAGGACAACTCGCTAATGATTTAATCAAACTTGCATCCCTACTCTGTGTTTCTCAGCTGAACTAATTTGAATGCAAAATAGGAATGAAAGTAGTGGCCATTGTGCAAAGGAAAGAACAAAGAGAGATTTAATTTTATGTGCATTGCAGGTGTTTTGAGCTATGGATTTAAGTGTGATCAACAATCTATATTTGGTTCAGGGCACAATGACATATTTTACAAGATGTGTCACAAGTCAGATTCTTCTGCTGTAATTTCTAACCTCAGTTTTAGACACTGTCAGCATCATCTAGAATTTAGGAAAAAAGAGCAACTCATCACCATGCCAATGGAACAAAAACTGCTGTATGATTTAAATACCTATAGCTTCATCATTTACTCAGTTGTATGCTTTCAATTTGCTAAGCATGAGGTTGGTGATTAAACTGGTGCATAATTATTAGCAACAGAGAGACTGTTGTCAGATCTCACAGTCCTCTGACCAGGTGCAGGCTTCTCAGATTCAGTCAGAGCCTGTCTATCAGTTTTATGAACAATCCAGCAAAATAAGTGACTGATTTCCTGCTATCATCACAGAGGCAGTTTTCAGCAGATTGTCACAGTAAAACTCTGTTTCTGAATAGTGTAATGAACATTCTGATGTTTGCAAAAGCAATTTTTTATATATAGACAAGTGTGAGTGTAAAAGCATTAACAATCTGATCCCAGTATCTGTCTCTCCAGCTCCTTATCTGTATCCTTTCATTAATATCCATCTATTTCACTCTAATGTCAAAGTCAATCAAACACTTTGTGATGATGCAAACAGAACTGAAGCATGGCCTGCTAAATTAATCTGATGTGATGAGGACTTCAAAAGATTAAATTTCTTTGCTCTGTTTTTTCAGCACACTTTCATGATCAAAACCTAGGTGGCTGGTTTGCCAAATGCTTATCCAAATCTCAAATTTAGGCAGGATAATGTAGGTTGTGCATTGAAAGAGCAATGAGTTTTTGCTCCCTACAAGGACAAACTCATTCTGGATTCAGAGCATCTTTGTGGGGCTTGAATCTCATGCCTCTGCTCTGGTGCCCTCAGAGACGATGGCTCATTTGTTGAGCTGGTAGATGCAGGAGTTTTACCTCGTAGAGCAGGGAGAGGCCTGTCTGATGCTTTCTGTCATTCCTGACAAGGGGCTTACTTATGCCCATCTCTTCTGAGTACATCCACCCTCTGATTTTTGTAGTTGCTGCTGCTTCAATAATTTACCATTGGTGTAGGAACATGGATCAACAGCAGGATCCCTGCAGCCAGAGGATGGCAGGGCACATCCTGGGCTCAGGCTCTCAGCTCTTTGAGCACTGCCCGTGCTGCATCTTGGCTGGAGGCTGCAGGAGCCAAACTCTGGGTGCAGCACTGTGCCCAAGTAACATGCAGCATCATGACTGAAACATAGCAGGTACATATAGCTACCCAAGTCTTGCTCTGGACCTGCTTCGTGTCCTGCCGTCTCAGAGACCACAGCCCTTGCTCCGGAGAGTGGCAGCCAGTGTGGAAAACTGCACAGAGCTGAGTGACCAGACAGCTAAGAGAAGACTCAAGCTGGTAACCTTGGTTTGGACAAACCATTTTTAGAGGACGAGACTGTTTTCTGCAGTGTGCCCTCACTTCTGCCCCTTAATCACTGTAATTTGCTGTGTAGTTTTGCTAAATCAACCTAAATACACAAATATAATAAGCATCCAACATAAAAATACAGGCTCTTCAGCGAGAGGAGAAACATTTTGTCAATGTGCTTTTAAAGTGTTGTTCTGCAGGATAAACAGTACCATGTTAGAGAAAGCAATCCATAAACACTGTTTTCCTCTTTCAGCATATTGTAGTGTAAATTTGTTACTGGACTTGACATTTCTACCCCTCCTTGAAGGTATTCATCTGCTGTGCCAGTATTGGAGATGAATAGATGCTGAAGCTTTCAAATGTGTCCTATTTGCTTGTGAAATAGAAACAACTAACCAGAAATTCATGTACAATAATTATACACTAACAAGCCTGTTTACTCTTCATCTCCTTTTGAAATATGTGCCCTGTTACTCAAAATTTTATAAACACAACAGTAAATAATTTTGAATGTTTTAAAAATAGGTCATGAAAGCACTCTCATTTCACTTAATGCATATATACAACAGTAGGAAAGAGTGGGCCATGTTCTCTATCACTTGAGGGAAGCACAGAGCTGGAAAAGATGAGTAAGACCCTACAGAAGAGCTATGTCCTACAGTTGTTGGGGGAGAACATATTTAGACTAAAAAAAATATGGATTGAGCTGTAAAGACAACTTTAAATATTGATAAAATGGGATGAAGAAGTAAAACATTCTATATTTATGAAATGGATTAATCTTTTATTAACAGTGACTTAGGTTCTGATTCAAGTAATTTAAAAAGTCAAATCAGTCTAACCTTTTGCTTGAAAAACAATGTCACATTGTAAGTTTTGTGGTATTGTGTTAATCTCACAATATTTTAACTGCCAGTACTACTGGAAATCAATATTTGCATTGAAACAAGGCTTCCTTTCCCGGTAGGAACAGAAAATTTTTCCACTGAAAGTGGTTTTGCAAAGCTGTAGCCCTTTGAAAGTTGTAAGCCGAAAAGAAATTGAATCACAAAAATAGGACTTGCATGGATCTTAAGACGGGAGCCTGGAAATGGGTTTTGTGAAGGAATCATCATTCTAAAAGAAATGGCTTTAGCACCTTGTTAAGGGAAATATATCTGTCAGCTACAATTTCTACTTCAGCTCATCAGCAACAAAAAGATGAAGGAGCAGGCTAGTCTGGAAGCATGGAGGGAATTATACCTTCTGATGTTCTCCTAAATACTCATGTTTGTAGTGCTTCACAATTTTTCGTGTAATATCCTTGCAACATCCTTCTGAAGTGGAGAAGAGCCATGACTGTTATTTTACCAGCGGGAATTTGAAAACAGGAAAGCTAAACTCCTTTGATTTGGATCAAGCAGCTTGTTTAGGGTCACAGAGGAGATTTGTGGCGAAATGGAGAGGGAAGGCAGGCTGTTATAATCCCCAAGCTCATGCCCAGGTAGCACAACCATATTGTCTCCCTGGGAAACTGCTGCATCTGGTCTTTAGCTCTACTTCATTCATATTGCAGCCAATAATATCCATCTCTAACACAGCAGCTTCTTCTGACCTACACTGAGAAGAGAAGCTCTGAAGAAATTGAAACATTTTAAAAGTCCTAGAAAAGGTTGCCCTGGCAGATGAAGCCTTGTGTCCAGCTCGTAGGTAGCTAATCCTCAATGTAACTCAGTGAAGAGGGTGGAGGAGGGAGAAATATCAGTTTATTAGAACAATAAACTGGGTTGTCCAGTTCTCTTAAGTTCTGCCTGAAGCTGGAAGATGGCAACCTCAGGTCTAACTTCTCTCTAAAGTCATTGGAGAGAGGTGAACCTCTAACTTGGATGGCCCTGACTACCTGCAGAGGTGTGTCTACCATTTTCTGTGGGGCCTTTCTTGATCACTGCATGGCTGATACGAGGCTCCTCTAGCACAGGCATCTCGGTGGCTGAGTTAGGTTTCTTTTTGCATAAGTTATGATGTTGGTGTTATGTCTTTCCTTTCCCCGGTGTTTTATGTAGCTCTCTGGGATGCAAACAGGAGAGATGACAGCAGCATATGCTGTAACTTCATGGCTGATGCAGCCACAGTCAAAGTACTTTGGTGTCTCTTCTTTGACTGAGAATTCAAAATTCAGGTTTCTGATTCTCCTATCCCCAAGGGTCCATAAATAGCAAGTATGTTGGTGTCCTGGAGTCCTGGGAACACACATTTCACCTGCCACAGATGCCTGCCTTACACTGATTGTGAAATGGGAGAAGGTGAGGGGAACGCCTTCTGTGAACCTGAGCTGAAAGGGCAAAACCTTCACTTGGGTGTTCTCAGGCTTCTGATTGCCATCCAACATGATCCACGTACCACAGCCACATATTTTATTTCCAAGGGTTACTTAATATGCTTTAAAAAAATCTGTAAATACTTGAAAACAAGTAGTGAAAAAAACCCACACCAGGTGCTTGAGGAAAAATAGCCGACTCTTAACACATGATGATATTATTTTTATTTCAAGGTTAGCAATATAAACAGAAGGTTTTGGTCATTTCTTGCCTAACAAGTAGCTGCCTTCATCATCATTTCTTTCCTGGTTATTCTTTGAGAGAGGAAATGAAGAAAAAGTGAGAAGTGGGAGGGAAAGAGCAGGTTTGCAGTTGACTTGACAAACATTTTATCAGGGCCTGTTGCAATAGGACAAAGAGTAATGGTTTTAAGCTGAAGGAGGGTTGATTTAGATGAGATACAAGGAAGAAATTTTTTACAATGAGGGTAAAAACACTGCTCAGAGACTGCTCAGAGAGATGATAAATGCTCCATCTCTGGAAACATTCCAGGTCAGGTTGGATGGGGCTCTGAGCAACCTGATCTAGTTGAAGATGACCCTGGTTATTGCAAGGGAGGTTGGATAAGGTGACCTTCAAACGTCCCTTCCAACCCAGACCACTTTATGATTCTATGACTTGAACAGTTTTAAAGGATGTTTTCATTTCCTCTGCTTATTTGCTCCCAGGAAGAGTTCAGACACAAGCAATCCACTTACTTTTATTCATTGGAGCCAAAATATCAAGATAATTGTACCTGATGGCAGATGTACATTTGCAGGCACACACGCCTGCTCCAAGCCAGAATCTGTTCCTGACCTACTTCACTCAGTACAAAGTTTCAAACAGGTAATTAGAGAAATACTTTATTTCAAATATGTCAGCCAGTCAAGGCTAAGTTTGCCCTTTCTAGTGGTATATTTCTAAAAGATAGGGAGATACTCACTCTTGTTATCAGAGGTGTATCTTCTCACTTTAGGCTGAGAAAAAAAGGAAAAAAGAGAAAGAAAAGAAAAATATACTTTTTCCAAGCAAAAAGGCAGGTGGCATTTTTTTTCTAAAAGACACCATCAAACAAACAAGAAATTCAATTCAGTTTTTATCTCTTAATGCCAGAAAGCAAGGAAGGTTCCATTTGAGTCAAATGTATGAGCTCCATGTCTGGCACAACAAACAAATATTCAATGGATTTGTAATTTACCCTAGAAACTGACTGGTCTGATTGAAAATAATGATGTCTGACAGTGCAGGGCCAGTGACTTGGCCTTTGTTAATGCACAGCTAACCAAGGTCTACCATGCACAGATACTGGAAAACCAATTACCTATTCTAAGAAGTATTGGCAGATAAAATGCCTGATTAATCACACAAAATGTATGTAGTCCCTTATTTCTGTAACTACTGTTTGAAAATGATCACTAATACTTCTGAATGAACTCATTTAGTTGCTGGATATCCCAGCAGGGGGTTTTTTGAGCCAGATATAATTTGAATATTGTTTGATATATGAATCCTTAGGAAAGAACATAGCTGTGCATATAAGCTGATGTCAAATATATTTATACACACATAAAATGTGTATGTGTAAGCAACAAATGAGGCTTGCTTGCTCTGCTGTATATCATAGCAAGCTGAGGATTATTAAATTACGATTGCTACATCATGCTAATTTAGTTTTTATTAGCAGCTTACTAGAACATTTTACTGCCGAATGTGTTGTTTTCCTCCTGTATGTTTTTAATGCAGATATACTAGTATGGTAATGCACTAGTGCCTAAATAATTTAAACAATAGAGGCTTACCCAGCCTTCAGATGACTTGTTCGACTAAAATTATACTTGTAAAAAGAATTCTGTTACTCTTTCAGTGCATGGATACTAAACAATAGAGAGTCTCTTTTTTTCCTCCACAGAATCAATAGGAAGCAAAGGAGAAATATTTTCCTGATGGGAAATCACATTCAGTGTTTGGCAAATATATTTGTTGATGCAGCTAAAGGGGAGAGAGACCAAGAAGAATAGGTAGAAGAGAGGTTGAAAACCAGCTGAGATAGTTCAGGAAGATGAATACATAGTGCACATCTGATTATGGCATTTGAGGATCCCTTTTGGATAACAATTTTCTTCAGTGAAGACACTCATCACAAGATGTTTTGCTAAACAACTGCCCATCCTACAGAGGGAAAGTATCTATCTGCCATTCATCCACATACAAACACTACCCATTTTGTCTGAGCCTTTCCTTTCAGGCACAGGTCTTCCTTTCTCATGTCGGCAGGAAGGAAAAATAAGCTATTGCAGCCCTTGTGAGAGTGAACTTAACTTTCCTCTTCTACTCGTGAGTTCATGACTAGTGATAGGAGGGCAAGAGCACCTGCACTTCCTGCTTTCTGCCTGCACCTCTTCTCTGGCTCTCACAAAGGGCCACCCAGAGATCAGAGGCTCTGCTTGCTGTCAGGCTTGGACCAAGCTTCACAGTGGCTTTGTTTGGGTTGGAGCTTTTTGCTCTCCAACCACTTGTTTGAAGGTCAAAGTAGACAGGGGACAGCAGACAATGATGCAGAGAGCTCCCAATGGAAACACACTAATTAAGACCAAATGCCTGTGTTTTCTTCTCTTTTCTCATGCTGAGGATTTGGCCATTCATGGACGTTTCTGTTGACATTGCTAAAGCACTCCATTTCTCTCTTTTATTTGAGCTGAACCTGGAGGCATGCTGGGCTGCCGCCCAGAAAACAGCTCATGAACACTCACTAAAAATATATTCTAGTACTGTTATATCCAAACACATCTGTCCAGCAGATACTGTTGCACAACAGTTTGCAGGCTGCCAGTTGCAACCCTGGAACCCAAGAGTTGTCACTAAGAAGTTGATTAAAAGGGTAGCATTCAGCACAGGAATGAAAGCACATGGGGAGCCTGTGGTTTCTACCATGGTCTCCCACTCTACAGGTCTCTCAGAAAGAACGTGGAGACCCTTTAGGCCAGGACTGGGAGCAAGCAGCCGTAACAAATCTAAACCTGTCTCCGCCCTATTCTTGCAGGCTGCCTTTGAAGCTCAGCCACTGAGGATATGTTGAGGGGAACACCTAAAAGTAAAGGTAAGATTGAAAGGGGGGGTTCCTGTGGCACCAGGACCAGAGCCTTGTCCTGATGCACCTTGCAGGTAGACGGCAGGATACCGCTGCTCCTGCTGTGTGTTTTAATGAAGGGTCACAGTACTTTGCTGGGGTAAACATTGCTACAATGTAAACAGCTCTCTGTCCTGGAAGAGATGTTTTGCAAGCATAGCTGGTTTTCAAGCTTTTTCTTAAGTGGGTGTACAAGCTATGGGAAGGAAAAAAATGCGCAAAAATAATTACAAAAACCCCCACAATAAACCAAAACCAAACCAAACAAAAAACCCCCAAACAAACAAAAACCAACTAACCAACCAAAAAAACCCCAAAGAGACAATCTGGGCAGGTTCATATCTGCCTCTGTTCTTGGTAATAGCTTTAAGATGTTAATGAAGTGATCCTTGTTTTTGTTCAAGGAGAACATGTTCTTCGTATTTTTGCAATACAAAACAATGAGAGAAAAATGTATTCAATTTTGTCTCACTCTGCCTTAACATAAAATTGCTTAGTGTTGTCTCTAATAAAACTAAAAACGAGGAACGAAAGTACAGATTGCTCTGTGCAAGGTCTAATTTTTTTGTGTGCATTATATTAACTATCTCTGCACAATTTCGTGATAATAAGGCAAATAAGGAAAAAGCCTCAGTTGAAAACCCCAGCATATAATCAGCAATTACAAGTGGATAGTGCTTCATTGTAGGGGTTTTTATGATCATTATGGATGGTAAGAGTCTTGTTTAAATATTTGAATATGATTTCCCAGAATCAGTTAGGTACCCTCTTTGTAATGACTATTGATGGAGCTGTCCATGCACTCACTATCCTGTTTTTTGAGACTGTGGCCTCTGAAATCTGAAATGTTAATTTATATCTGCCTCTGTGCAGGGCCACTTTCAGCCACAGGTGGATAGTGGGGTCCCAGGGTGGCACCACTACAGGAGAGCTCTGTAGAGCTTCTAGAGAAGAAGGGATACTTCTCCTATAGCTCTACAGGGAGATCTGCAGCTCTCCAGCCTCAAGTTTAGCAAGGGACCAGAAGGATGTGACTTACTCAAAATTAATCTCTTCCTAAAAATTCTGGGAGACAGTCTAACCACCTCACACTGAGCTAGAATGAGGAGATTTTTATGCTGCAAAAAACAGATGAAGAAAGGAAGTTCCCTCCCTGTTCCACATTCATAATTTCTAAGATTTAACAGGTCACAGAGATGATTATAGACATATTGAGCATAAAAAACAACTGATAAAGAAATTCTCCAAAGTTTAAATATAATAGAATTGTGATGGATGACCATGTAGGTTCTAAGAAGAGTCTCTAGTATGGAGAGCTGAAGACTCTCAGAGCATTAATGAACCTTTCCAGAATATGAAGAAGCTGAACCACGCCTTTGAATTACCAGTTAATACTGTGGAAATGGATCACTTCCTTAAATATCATAGCCTTTCTAAGTCCTGCCTTAAGCACTTAAAATGCAGTATTATTAGTCGAAAAATAATTATTTGTTAATTGATTTTGTGAAATTCTTATCCGGTAGGTAATTTATATGCTGGATTGGGATAGGAAAAAAAAAAAAAAGTAGTTTCTTTCTAACAAATGCATTAGTGCTACAAAGGAAAGGTGAAAAAGATTGTTTTTCCTTGGTCAAGAAAAAGACTGAAGATGTCAAAAAGGAGCTGAAAACTTTTAAAGAACTAGCTTGTGCACAGGAGGGAATCACGGTACTTTCATGCATCGAGCAGAAATTTTACACTGTTTGTGCTAAAAAGTGCATGCATAAACCCACACTCCTGCAATGTGCAACTCTAGGAAAGGTGCAAGTGTACATAACGCGACTAAAGCAGGCTTTGCCTTTATATGTTTGATAAAGACTAATTGATTTTACCCTTATGCACTTTGTCTATTTGTATCTTGGCTGTACTTCTGCTTGCACCCTTCATTTGCAACACCAAACATCCTGGGCTGAAGCTGAAAAATGTCATGTGCCAGGGTGACATACGCTTCTGGGATGGAGGACTCGTCTGGCTCACCTCATCCTTTGTATGTTTCTGGAGTTCGGTGTTGCTCTGGAAATGTCCTTTTTTGGGGGTATCTACCATCTGCTTTTGAACCAAATTCTTCCCGCTGAACACCAGTTCAGTGATCTATTTGCTCACATCAGCTGCTCCACTGAGTACTGCTGGGGCAAGGGTAAGGGAGACTGACTCTGGTGGGGCTGCAAAAAAAATAACCCACCAAGCAGAACCAAGGCAAAGAAGTAAAATCTATAACTGGATTGTGGCCAGGCACTGAATCATTTAGCACAAATAATGAAAAAAAAAAAGATCTGTGAGTTGACTGAAAAGACCCATACCTGCAATGTTTTTGGAACTGGCAAACATTTCAGCTGCTCCTCATAAAAGGCTTTTTTCAGTGGTTTACAATCTGTGCGTTTGCTTCCTGCATGATGAAACCAAACAGAGACATGCACATGAGAAACACACAGACATTAAACCATCTGAGTTAAATCCATCCTTTGTATAATTCCAGCGACATTTATCTGTTGGATTTGAATGCTCAGCATTTACAGAAGAATCTGGATTGAGTTGAACTTGCATGAACCAAGCCAAATTTGTAATTACAAGGCCTGGCAAGGCATATGACTCTTTCCTGCTTATTCTGTATTTGCCATTGTTAACAGCGAGTGATTGCCTCTGTTATTCACACGCCACTTTCAAATCTATGGAGAATTTGAGGAGATGAGGAGCTTGATCTGAGAGAAATTGAAAACATAAGGCTCAAATTAAAGCACTCTGCCAGTAAAGTGAAGGTTTTTAACTATCAAAATGCAGGAAGCAGTGGGTGGCAGATAGTATTTTCCCTCCAATTAATTTGACAGTTTAGAATATCACCTATTGTTTTGTGAAGGAAATTGGTACATTTAGATTAAATCTTGACTTATATGCCATGCAACACAGTCTTAGATATGACTTCTTTCATTATAAACTGCTTCTATGAGGAATAATTCCTCTTACTGCTTTTATTTTCTCTATCTTCGTATGACTTCTGTGTTCACACCCTTTCTACATGCATCATTCTACACGTTTCAGTGAGAATTTTTTTTCTTTATCTGCTGCATGTTATTCTCACAAAGCTAATAGTATTTCCCCTTCCAGTTTTACTCAGTTTTGCCCCATAAATATGTAGTAAGGGCAGTAATTCCTACATTCTGACCTGTTGTGTACTGCAGGCTGTAGGACTCTCCTAAGCTGATTTGTATTTCATATAGAGTACTGGCTTTTGAACTATATTCAGTCTTTGTTTAAAAGCTGATATTGCCATAAGATGTGTTTTTACCACAACCAGATTTTCCATCATGTTTCCATTGTATCTCCTGCCTTAACTTTCATTTACTTCCTCTACTTTGTCTGCTGAATTGAATAACCCATTAACAAAGTTGTATTCCCTTGTAAGTACTTACAAACTCTTCAAATTTCTTTTTAACCTTTTCTTTCATTAACTAAATAGATTGGGTTCCTGCAGTTTTACTAATAGATGCTTTCTCTTGCTCTTTAATCTTTCTCTGTGCTGCCCCGTTCCCTCTCAGTTACCAATGTTCTTTCCAGAACACAATATTCCAGTTGTGATTACATCAATGTTTAGTGAAAAACCAGGACCAGCTCCACATCTTTTTAAGAGATCTGGGGCTCCTTTTTTGGCCACAGAACCGAACTGAGAACACATGTTCTTTCCTAGTTATGTTCCTGCTTAGATGAGATCTCATATTCATAAGGGACATTGTTTCTCCAAATTGAGTCCCCAGAGATGCCTTACTTCCTTTGTTTCAAAGACACATGACCACCAGCTGGTTTGATTAAAGTGGTTTTTATTTATGTCCACCTTGCCATGTGCTAAAATTTGGCAAAGCATTGAATGTTTGCTTTTATATTTCCTATTTTCTGTGTCTTTCTGTTGGTCTATGTATATGTGGGAGAAAGTGGGCAATTTTTGATGTGCAGTAATATCATACATCACTTCTGACGCATCATGAAGTGCTCTAAATCCCTCTGCATCAGCCATCCATCATCTTAATTATATATTCCTCACCCAGTCTTTGTGTTATCTACAGTTCTCATCAGCGACAGCTTTATGCTTCCTTCCATGTCTCAAACAAAAAATTTAACTGGTGTAGGACTGGATCCCCACTGAACTTCACTGAAAGCACACATCTCTGCAGTGACATTCTGGTATGTGAGCACTTGCCAGTTTTAATCCCTTTAGTATGTGTGGTGTTGATTCACGGCATCTTTAATCAGAGTTTTTTGCAATATATGGTACTGACTGCATAAGACGTCTTGTAGGAGCCCAAATATAGTGACACCATTAGCTCTATCAGGCAATTTGTAATCCCATCAGAGAAAGATATCAGATTAGTTTGATGGATCTATTTGCCAAAAAACCCCATTGAGTGGTGATAATTATACTGCCTCCCTTTTATGCCTTACTAATTGGTTCCTGTATCAGTCATTCCTTTATTTTGCCTGGGATTGATGGTAGTCAGTCTGAAAATCTTGAATTACCTGAGTTTTATAATTTATTTTCTCTTAATTTTTATTTTTAATACTGGTGTTACCTTACTTTTTCTCATCTTCTTGAACTTTCCTGGTATTACAAGAGTTATTGAAAAGATCGACACTAATGGTCTGGAGGGGCTCACACACAGATTCCTGTTAGACTCTCATATATTCATTTTGAGACTTAGAGCTATAAATATGTCTAAAATCAGTAGCTCTTATTTGACGTCTTCTGATGCACTGTTGGAGTGAAAATTGCTTCATGATTTTCTTATGAAATGATCACATCATCTGATCCCTGGCCAAAGATACACCAGTTATTTATTGAACGCTTCTGCCTTTTCTGGATTATTCTTGGCAATTTTATAATTTCCAGTCCCACTGTTAGTATTCCTTTTGCTCCCTTTATGTTCCAAATGTCTTTCTGACTATTGTTAACCCTATTTACCATAGATTTGCATTCTTTACTTCACTTACTAGTTTTCGTGTATTAAAAGTCCTAGCTTGTAATCTCTATTCAAGTCTACATAATCAGCGACTTTCTTTCTTTCTTTTGGCTTTTTTTTTTCCCAATTGTGATCTTTACTTTGATACCAAGCAAGGATTGTTTTGTGGCTGGTGTGGTCTTGAACGTCAGTGGTCAGTCACCCATTCACACTTTTATCCCCAGTGATTCAGGCTCATGAGGGCTGGCAATTTTCTTAAAAGTAATCCCAATGAAGAAATTAAGTAAGTGAAATAAAGTGAAATTAAAGTGAAGAAAGTGAAATAAAAGCAGGAGTTCTGTAAATGGTATGAGCTTCCAAGAGGTGTCACCTGTAAGAGGTGACCAGGCTGTTCATCAGAGACTGTTCAGACAAGAGTACTCCATCTCAGGGATGAGAAAGCAGTTTAGCTGTGTTGATGAAAGCTGTGCTGGTACGTTGACGTCATCGCCAGAGAACTGCCCTGGGTCATTGCAGTTGCTAATGCAGATTTCCTGTGTGCTTGCAACTATCTGGTTGGGTTTAGGGAGGCTTTGTTTGACTTTTGCCCACATATTGCTGCTCTGTGTACTTCAAAAAAAAATCTGAAACCTGGGAATATAAACTCAATGATAATATCATCATGGCAATGCAAAAGTAATGTCACATTAATTTTGCACTGCCGGGTCAGTACATCAAAAGCAAATGTGTTATTTCATCACAATGGTGAAGCTACCACAATTGAACAGCACCGCTGAGTGTGAGAAAGTTACAGTAGGGACTGGTTTGATCATTGGTTTGACCTTTAAAAGTGGATCATCTTTTAATGTGATTTGTCTTCTGCTCGATAAAAAAATAATTGTCTGGAAACTTCTGAGAAATGTGGAACTTGTCTGAACAATTAAGACCATAAAAAAGTACTGAAGAGGTATCCAAGCAAATGCCAGAAAATCTTCGCAATAAATTTTGTGACCATGTCACAAACATTCTTATAACTGGAGAAATTTCAGCTGACTACAAATCTCCATCAAGTCTTCTATAAAATAAATAAATGAATTGGACTATGCAGTTGAGATTTTGTTGCTTGAGAACAATGCTTTGTTGGTTCCATTTGAACACAATGAAGTTTGCAAAGGATCACAGGTTTGGCAAGTTCTTACACACCCAGAAACAGATGTACAGCTAATCTAAAAGATATGAATGGTTTATATGGTTGCAGACAAATACTGTGGGTATGGGTACCTTAGGAAAATCAGATTTGTGAGTATAGTGGATGTCTTTCCTCCTCCTCAATGAAGTACATTTTTCTGCACTGATTTCTGATTATATTTATTTGCTACTTTGATCTGTGTGTACAAATGATGAGTGCCAATATGTCGGTGGTGAATGATTTCTGACTCTCTAGCACTGAGGGGACAGTCTTTCATTACCAGGAGGCCACAAAATTGTTGGGGGGGGGGCTTGTGCAGAGTGCTGGCAGATGACAGCTTAATCACATCAATTGCTTCAAACATACATGGGCAACAAACGGGAAGGAAAGGATCAAGCCTGTGTAAACAACAACAGTGTTGTCTCACATCCAAACCTTTCAGGATTCAAAGGATGGGCACCTTGTGTAGCAAGTCTGTGCTTTGCCAGGTGCATTTTGCAGAGCAAAGGCTAAAAGCTGTACCGACATTTTCTCCCATGAAGCTTTGCTTGAAGCTTTGGAAAATCTGAGCAGGGTGAACACCTGATCTGCTCTCTTCTCTGTAGACCATCCCTCCAGCTATCAGCAGAGCCCTGCTGCTGTGCATGTAGCATGGATGGCATCGTGCCACCTCTGGCTTCCAGCCTACAGCTGGTCCCTTCATCTGACCCACTCTCATGCTTCCCAAAATATGGTTCTCATTCAAGCATTACAGCTCTCCTTTGTATTTTCCTGCTTGGGTGGAGGTTAGCATATTGCTTAAAGAGAGCCAAAAGTATTTCATTCTGTTCCTTCTCTCATGGGAGAATGTAGAAAGAAAGACATTTCTGCAAGATCTTAAACTCAAATATAATCATGATGATTACAGAGTGGGTAACTCCATATTTTCTTACACAATCCCTCAGCAGGCAACAATTAACAGGTGAGACCACAGATAGCACAGCAGCACCATATCACACCTCAATGGCTTCTATTTGCATAAATAATATCGCTGCTAATTTTAATAAAATTATGTATTATCTCTATATTTTAAGATGACATTGAGAAAGTAGGATCTCCTGGAGGATTCCCAGTTGTAATGGACCTCTGTCTGAGGTGAATTGCTCTGCAGCCACCTGTCTTTTTGATTTGATGATAAGGAGTGTCTGGACCAGTGCTTAAAGCAAGAGCCTACTTTGCCCCTGGATAACCAAAGCTGGCAGAGGCAAATGCCATCCTGTATTACTCTGAAATGAAACAATCTATCACCCTTTCTCCAAGCTTAGATCTGCTTTCAAAAAATGCTGCAACTTTGGCACTTAGGTGTCGCTGTTGAGCCCGGGACGAAGAGAAAGGACACGACCAAAGTCCAGAGAAAATGGCTGATTTAATTAATTATAAATCAGTTTTTATAAGTTGAGTCGCCAGCATGGCAAAAGATTATTGGACCTCTGACCAACCACCCATCAGGGTGATTGGTCAATCCACAGAACACCCATTTCAAAATATTTCTTGTTAGGATATCATAACAATTCCTTGACAAAAAACAGGTGCAAAGATAGAGAAATAGTTTACAAAACCCCTTAACAGTATTTTGCCTAGTTTCTGTGAGAACCTTATGTTTCTCACAGAATGCAGCAGAAGGCTGAAAAATCCCTCTGCCAAAGATTTTCAGTGTCCACACTTAGGGTTTCCTGTGCTGCATGCCATGACAAGCAACAAAGCATTCAACACACACAAAATTATGAAACCTGACAGGAGAAAGTTAACTCCCAGCTGTGTCAATGTTGCAGGACAGGAAGCAAAAGTAATTCTGACTGTGCATGGACTGTGAATCTGCTAGGAGACAAGATGGGGTTTTTTGAGTATCATATCCACATTTTAAGCAGACGGATGTTTTTCAGCTCCAGTGCCTTGGATGTAGATGAATTCACTTCTGTACACATATCAGTATGTGGTAATATTCTGCAAATGAACACACATAGCAGGCTTTTTCAGAAGCCTTGGCTTCTGAAAGATGTCTTTCTTATATCTGCTTCTCTGATTTACTCCCTGCAGGTAAGAAGTGTGACAGTTCTCTCTGTGTGTGTGATTGGATTCTTCAGTCCTTGGCACAATCCCATCAACCTCTGATATCTCTTATGTTTCAGGCAAGTCTTTGTTGCTTTTCAGAGCAGAGTCACTCAGCACAATCTTACAGTGTAGCCTGTCTGGATTTCTCTTACTTTTCCTCATATTTCCCTCTTTAACAGGATTGAAGTCAAGATGTATATTGAAACAGAGAATGGTTAATTCCAGTAATTCTGGCTGTCTTTAAGTCACGACAACTTTGCCAAGTTCCATCTTGTACATATGAAAAATCACTTTCTTTCAGCGTGGAGAATTTGTTTATTTCTGCTTTAGATGCTTAATTCATTTGCTTTAAACGCCTATCTTCTTGTAAGCTGTTCCGTACTGACTTTGGTCGAAGCAGTAGGTGTGTTGCCAGAGGTAGCATTTGGATCTCCATCCTACTAATCTGTCAGGGTTTTTTTGTTGTCCTGAGGGAATGGGAAAGGGAAGAAGGTATTGCAAAACAAATGTCATTACAGCTTGCAAATACTGGGTTTGGTTTGGTTTTGTTGCTTATTTGAGTATCATTGTGTTACTGTCAAAACTGTGCACTGCACTATATGTCCTCGGGACAATTGCTCATGCCCCTCTGACCTTGTTGCAGCATAAGTCTCTTTGGCTGTGTTTTCTGCAAAAGAAAAACAACAACTTTCATTATGAGATTCTGCCGGACTTTATTTTTCTGATTTCCAGTCATATGTTGCTGCGATTGTGAGTCAAACTCTTGCAGAGCTTTTGCTGTGGAGCTATGAAAAACATTGTTTTAAATAGTAAAGAATTTATTTGTTTTACGTCTTGGGTCTGCAGCTCACAGTCAGGTAGTTGTACAGGAGCCACCTGTGCATCACCAGAAGTCATTCAAGCCAAGGAGAGCTGCTTTTCCTTTCCCTTCCCTGCTGGAGGGCAGGAGGTGTCACGCAGACGGATTGGTGGCTCAGTGTGGTGCCTTGGTGCCTGTGGTGTCACATCACCATGGCATGTGAGGGCACTCCCTGCCTCAGTGTGTGAATCACAGGCACAGAGTGGTTTGTGTTGAAAGGGACCTTAAAGATCATCTAGTTCCATCCCTCTGCCATGGGCAGGAACCTTCCACTAGACCAGGTTGCTCAGGGCCCAATCCAAGCTGGCCTTGAACACTTCCAGGGATGGGGGATCCACAACTTCTCTGGATAATCTATGCCTCACCACCGTCAGAGTGAAGAATTTTGTCACAATATCTAATATAAACCTACCCTCTTGCACTTTAAAACCATTACGCCCTTGTCCTGTCTCCCATCTCCCTGGGATCAATGTTGGGCTGTCCTGGTGCTGCAGCAAAGGTGACATAGGGGCACAGGTAGTCACGTCAGAGCTGTAGATGGTGCCAGCTGATGATTTCATTCCTGCCCTGTAATCCACAGCAGGAATGCTGTGGGACTGCTGCAGGACACTGCTAATCCTCGTAGTTTGCTCTAAGATACAAAACCTCAGCTGCTGGTTAGGATGCCCCTAAACCAGTTTTATAGAAGTCGGGAAAAGTTTACTGGGGAAATAGCATGACATGCTTTTCCTGTTCTGACAGTTCTAGAAATCAGCGTTTATATCTCAGTGAGGGAAGGATAGATGTGTCGTTGGTTTGATCCAATAACTTTTTAATTTCTCTTACATTTTCATGTTGTTGGTACTTAGCCAGTCCCTACTTTTTGGTGGAGTATTACAAATCTACTTAATGCTTGCTGGACTTGCAAGGATGCCTCTTGAAAGTAGTACTGCTGCTCAGCAGACAGGAAGGGGGGTTGCTTTAGGATTAGAGGGTGTTCTGTTCAACTCTGACTGGTAGGTACAGGCAGAGGTGAATAAAACCCCTGAAAGGGGCACATAGAATTTGAAAATGTGGTTACTGGTGTGATGTATAAAAAGCACAATGAGAAGCTTTTCTGAAAGTATTGCTAAGAAGACCGAAATCAGCAATACTGTAAGGTTTGTGAGAGCTTGATTTTGTGAGATTAACAGCCCCATTTCCTGTCCAAATAGGTTCAGATAAATTCATGTGACTACTGAATAATTATGCACTGCTTATCTGACTGAACTTCCAGTCCTAAAGATTTGGCATTTCTGGAAGGTTTGCTCAGCTATGGAAACCTTTAGTGAGACATTTTAACTGCAAGAGCACAGGCAACATCAGCTGATAGAATCTGACATTACCATGTCTCTAGTACCACATGAATCTTTTCTTCCCGGGGCTCCAGTTTTTAACACCTTCTCCCTACTAGGAGATTGATCCTGTTGCCGTATTTAAAACAGGGACTGTTAATGAGGTATTACGGAATGGTAGTTTAGGATCATTGATGCACATGGCGTTACTTCGGTACAGTGAGAAACTGACATTACGAATATTTGTAATAATGAAGAGCAGCTTTATTTCCATGCCTGCTACAGAATGCGTGTGATAAATAATGCTCTGCCCAAAGTTAAGCACACTATATTTTGTTTTAATTAAGGCAAATATCATGCCCCTGTTTAGTGCAATCGAACATGTTACCATTGATAAATGAGTTGAATTTTCTTTCACATTTATGCCGCTTGTAGAATAATATTATCTTTTAATATGTTGCTATCTTGGAAGCCTTTCCATTCTTAGTATAGTCTGAAATTTGCACACTAAATTGCTGTCTATTGAATCTTTTAAGTGTCATGACATTAAAATGTAGGCAAAATTTAACTGTCATGTTCCTCTTCACTTTTTTTCCCCATCAATTCTGTACCCGGCATTGATACCTGCTCAGAGCTTTGAAGCACCCTTTTCCCTCTGTATGTAGTTAAATAGCTCTTGATTCATTAGCTAGGATGTTAACTAGGAGTTGCACATCTGCAAGCCCGTAATATCTGGCAAAGAGAAAACATGGATATCTAAGTGCTGCTACACCTGAGCTATGCCCGAGTCTTTCTGCTCTGTCTCCCAGGCCACATTCTTTAATTCCATTTGATTCTTGCTGTCTTCCTCCACCAGCTTTTCTGAGTCCTACTCATTTCTTTCCAAATACCTTTGACACCTTCTTTTTCACCTTTATGGCCCATCTTAAAGCTGCTTGTGGGAAGTGCAGCTCTGCCACTTGCCAGAACACAAATGCCTGCCTGCGTCGTGCAAGGACATCAACACTGGGCAGGTATCCAGGCGGAGGAATCATCAACAGGTGAAATCAAAGGTGCAGGACACCTTGAATTGGGAAACCAGTTGTAAAACATCCATTAAGATCACTGAGAACAAGGGACACTTGGTCTCACTGGTATGCCAGAGCCTATATATGTCTGTAACTTTAGGTATAGGGTTTATTTCATTGATATACAAATGCCAGTATTGTTTGTATTGAGATTACACTGATGATTATGTTATCCAAAGTACGTTTTATCTATTACTTAAGGTTAATATATGCATTAGGGTAGGAACTGGATGACCCGGTATGGATTTGCAGTATTTCAAAACAAAAGAGAGGAATTTTCTGAAACAGAATGTTGCAGGATGGCTCCAAACATAAAAGTTTCCAAATTCAAGAAAGCTATAAGGTGTATGCTTTTCCTAAATGATGAAATGGGGCAAAGGCACATGTCTGGAGCTAAGCAGTGCCTCAATACTGTTACAGAAATAGGTACTGTGGAAAGCAGGGTATTCAAAATGGGGGGTTCAGTGGCTTCCCATATTAAATGCTGAAACTGTATGGAAAGAAGTGTTCTCCTGAAGGTGCAGTGGGACTGGTAAAGTTTGACGTCTCATAAACCTTTAGGCCACTCAGGATCCAAACTCAGAACAAGCTGGGAAACGCTACTTCATCCAAAGGGAAAACACAACAGATGAGTTGATGGGGTCACAGTGCTCCAGGGAAGAAAATTTCTCCCCAGACTCTGCCGAGCAGCCTGCAGTTGCAGGACCTGCTGTCTCATAAGGGAGGCAAAACTGATTCCTTCTCTTGCGTTACAGAGAGAGCTTTCCTCACTCAGGCTGTGAAGCAAACTGACTGTTAGTGTGGTCTGCACCTTACTTTTCGCGGGTAGCTGCTGCTCCAGACCCAGAATTTTGTAGAGGGACTTAGCAAGTGTGATTCCTTAATCATTTCCTGTGAGGGAGCAGCTTACTGCTTGTACATCATCACTAGGAAAAGAGAAGGGATTTGTACAGGTGTCGTGGTTCGACACTGCTTTAAATGCCAAACACATGAAATCCAATTATATGCATAAGGGGAATATGGATTTATTGAGGAAAATGTAAAGAAACTTCAGGGCAAAACAAGGTCCACACTCAAACAGTTGCAATATAAAGGAAAGTTTATTACCAAGAGAATGAAAAAGAAAAAAGAAACGGTAAGAAATTAAAGCAACCTTTAAACACCCTTCTTTCCCAGTGCCTCTTGCTTTACTACAAACCTCTCACAAGTGAAAACAAAACAAGAACATGGGATTTTTGGTCAGAGTTGCACTTTAAGAGTTTTTCTATGCTTAAGGAAAAGAGGTTCTTCTGCGGTGCCATAGAATTTTCACAAACCAACAGTCCTGCCCAGAGAAAATCTGTTGAAGTGAAAAAGGTATCTCTCCCATGAATCTTTCGCAGTCTTC
>VZTD01003784.1:165722-260892 GCA_013397725.1 Rhagologus leucostigma
AGGCGGAACGGGGCGGGGGGGACCGGAGTCGGCGAGGCGTGATCGCCCGAGGCCCCTCCTGCCTGCCGGGGAAGCCTTAAAACACCCCGGCGAGGCGCGGAGCCCGCATTCGGGAGCCCCGACGCACGGGCAGACGCGCCTCGCCGAGCCGAGAGCCGCTCCGCTGCAGCCGCCGCCGTGAGTGCCGCGACGGGGCGGGCACGGGAGGGGGGATGGGGATGGGGACGGGGACGGGAATGGGAATGGGGACGGGGAAGCGGGGCTGTCCGGGCCGGTCAGGGGCTGCGCTGGGACGGCCGCGCTTCTCCCGCCTTTGGGGCAGGTGCTGACGGCAGCTCTCGTCCATCCCGCCCCGCCGTGCAGATGCAGGGCACCGTGAGGCTGTGGGTGTCGGTGCTGACTTTCGCCCTGTCGCTGCTGGTCTGCCTGGGGACGCTGGCAGAGGCGTACCCCTCCAAACCGGACAGCCCCGGCGAGGACGCCCCCGCAGAGGACATGGCCAGATACTACTCGGCGCTGAGGCACTACATCAACCTCATCACCAGGCAGAGGTAGGCAGAGCGGGACGGCAGACATCCCCCTTTCCCACTGCCCGGGCTGATTTTTTTCCTTGGCAAGGCTCAGGGGAGGAAGGTGGGGTGCCCCCTCACACTGGGTGTCTCTCCTTACTTTCGCCAAGGACACGGAGAAAGACGTGGTGCACAGATTCCTTTTAGAGAGTAACGCCCATGGAAGCCTGAGTTGCGGATGGGTCCGGAGCTGAATTTCCACCACCCAAGCTGTCAGAAAGGGGCAGGGGTGTCAGTGCTGCCTCGGCTCTCTCAGCCTCTTCTAGCTCTGGCACAGACGGGCTGGCAGGCAGGAGCGCGAACCACAGGGCAGCGTGCTCAAGGGAGAGCCCCCCAAATGGGAAAGATAACTAACCTGGGAGCTGGAGAGAGCTAGACAGGGCAGTAGCAGCAGTTTCCCACTTCTGTTGCTGCCACCGAGTCCAATGAAGATTTTGGTGAGAAAAAGTGCCCACTGTGGAGATGTTGTAGTCCAGATGTTTTGTGCTTTGTAGGCTACTTCATGCAGCTGTGAGTGCCAAAAAACCCACCAGTCCTAACAAAAACCTCTCTCAAGATCAAGAACTCAAGCCCAATCTGAAAGAGAAAAGAGTGTGAACCCGTGCCTACCTGGCTCTGAACTGGCTTTCTAGGTTGACTGTGCTTGTTAAAGTAGAGGTAAAGGCTCAGTCTGAAAAAAATGGGCAAGTTATTATAAAAAAATCATCTTCTTTGATAAAAAAATTGTCTGTCCAGCTAGCCTGTGAGATTGATGGAAGTTTCCCCTGAGATCCCACAATAGTGCGTGACCCAGAAGAGCTTTGACATATTTATCTATTTCTTTAATATCAAAACCGGATGAGAGGTCTAAAATTAGGCTTTCATCTGTCCCTCTAGAAGTCTGAAGAATTAAATTAGAAGGGTGGCTATCGTGTAACTGAGAGCTTTCCCAACAAGCCCATAACATTGTCTGCCAGTGCACTAATAGCATAAGATGGATGAAGGGGCTGATAGAAATCCAGTTCTTCGGTCCTGAACTTTTAAAGCAATATTCACAACTTGTTCCTGTGTGAGGCGTGCTTCTGTGTGGCACTCTGTGCTCAAATAACCTTTTGTCTAGATTACTGCTAAAATATCCAATCCTCAAATTCTGCCTCTGCTGCCCTTTTGCTCTTGCATGTGGTGGGATCTCCAGGCTGGTGTCTCATGCTTTCTTTCCTTTCTTTCATCTCCTGTTTCAAAGGTGGCTCCTGTCCAAAGCCAGGTCATATTTAAAAACAAAAAATCCCAAATCCAAACCCAACCAAATGACCCCCCCCTTTCTCTATTCGGCCTCTACTTCTGGTGTGTGCCCTGTGTGCTTTAATGTTGAATGTGTAGCTTTTATCCCGATTTTATGAGTTGTAAGTACACAACTCAGAGACTGAAACCAGTTTCATTCTTTTGTGTGGATTTAGGATCTGAAATGAACTGAAATAGTTATTGTTTCTGATGGATAAAATTTAAATTTCGTTCTTTAGGGTTTACTCACATTTCCTAACCACCCTTGTATTTAAAGGAACAGAGTTGACCTGAAAGTACAAGAAAGTTGGCAGAAAAAAGCACTACAGTGACAACTTTGTGATACACGTTTAAAAGTTGATGGCACAGGTTAACTAAAAAACCAAAGAGCTGTGCTGTTTCCACTGTGGTGAATTAACAGTCCAGAAATAAAGCAATTGCCACCTCCATTTGGAAAGCTTAATGGAGCTCCTGGAGGTTTCCTGTTTCGGCAGTGACGCAGTCACTTGCAAAATGAATAACTTTTGAAGCACTTTGGACAGGTCTAAGGGTGATTGTTTGGTCTGTTTCAGCAGATGTACTCGAAGTTTTCTCTCTTCTTACAGATTTTTATCTCTGCTTTTTGTGCATGGTACTGCTTGGGAACCCTGTCACAGGGGGATGAGGTCCAGGACCTCACCCTGCTCCTCCTGAGGGTTGGTGAGCAAGCTGTGCTCGGCATCTCAGCAGACCTGGTGCCTGTAGCTGGTGAGGTGAAGCAGTAAGAACGTGTTGGCAAAGGAGGAGATGAGGAGATAGATGCTTTTTTCTCTTCAGTTTCATCTGTCCTGCCTTGTTTGATGTTTTTGTGATTATGAATACCACCCCGTCCCGCCTCCCCACAGCTCATCTTTCTGCCTTCTGCTTCTGGCCTGACTCAAGCGTTTGAGTGCCATTCCTCTCTGAGCTACTGTGACCCACAGGGTCTTCACCTGAGCTCAGTGAAGCTTCTTCCTTCCAGATCATCCTTCTCTTCTTGTCTTTAGACCTCTTGCATCTGACTGCTTTGCTCCCTCTCTCCTTTGAAATTCTTCTTCAGATCCATCTCAGCTTTAGACACCAATTACTATCAGGTTTAATACGCCTTTGAGGTTACCTGAGATAAACAGGTACTTGTATGGTGCAGGTCATGAGACCTGTTTCAGGCTTCTTGTTTCTGATGTGATCCCTTGTCCTTGTGTGCCAGGTCTTTATAACTTAAAAGAGAGCCCAGCACAGATGCAGACTCCTGCTCTAGAGATACCTGTGTGTCTTTGGATTAGTTCCAGCTTTGTCTCCGGAACTGTCATGTGGTCCTTGCCTCATACCCCTCTACCACACTGTTCAGGAGGCTTTTTTTCAGAGTCCATCTTTACTTGAATCACTCCTCCTCCTCCTGCTACTTGCTGCTACCTGTACTCCCTCTTGCTAACAAACAATCTTCTTTCCTTGTCGCTTGCAGCTTGTTCATGAGTCTGTGGCTCTTCTGTGCCGTCGCAAAGCAGTGAGGCCATTCCTACTGGAAATGGCTTGAGCTATAGGCGGGGCAGAGAGTATATGGAAGTGTGTGTGACTTGGGCAGTGCTGCTGCTCCTGCTTCGTGTCAACACCCTTTAATGGGCAAGGGAGCAGATCTCCAGGGCTTTGGGTTTTTGACAATTTTCTGAATCGGACCCACAGATGCTTCTGAGATGATTCAGCTGGTGTTGCCAGCTTTGGACATTGATGGGATTTGAGTCCTAACACCCAAGCTTCCATCGGAAGCTTTGAGATTTTGCTGAGCCTGACACACTATGTCCTTATTCAGAATAAGTACGTTTAGTCCTTAAATATCTTTGACTTCAGCTGGAGCTGTGGGTTATCAGCATGCCCCAAAATAGGCCTTGATGTCTCAAACAGAGTATAAAAACTGACCAGGTATTTTCACCTGGCTTGGAATCATGGTATTTCTAAGTCTTTTAAAACAGCCATGATTTTTGATAAATGTGTATCTCAGAGCAAGGAGCAAGGCACAAAACAGCTGGAGCAAAGACATCTCAAGGCATTTGCATCAGGAAAAAGAGACTGACTTTGTCTGTGGCCCCGATTTAGTAAGTTGGTAGCATGGATGTTTCCCAGGGGCAAAATGACACAGTAGACAGGAGACTGACAAAGGAAGAATGGATGTTCTTTGGGCAGCCCAGTTGGTTGCAGTCAGTGTAACACCTTGTGTGCAGCTTTGCAGAGTGAAGATGTGATGGGTCCATCCAGCACAGGTAGTGGCACAGAGTAGCCAAGATGCTGAAGGGTCTCATATAAAATGTATCTCCCCAACACAGTCGTCCTCATTATTTGAGTGCATCTCTGCACTCCGGGTGGTTGCTACCTATTTCTTGTTCAGGCAAAACTTCTTGAGAGATTAGTGGGAGTTTTGTCCAAGTGTGAGCTGCTAGAGCAAGCTTTGATTTGTTAAATAAGTTTCTTTAACATAACAGATAATTAGCTTCCTCCTCAGTTGAAGTCCAGGTCACATCCATATTAATCAGAGCAGGGAACTAGAAAGAAAGAAATCCCTTTGTGGTGATGGAGTGCAAGGTATTTGATTCAGTATCACGCCTGATTGCGCTATTGTCATAGCATTTTACTATGTCTGGCTGGTTCTTTTCAAATACCTGCTTTCAGTCAGCTCAAACGAAGAAATTTAACTTTTGGAAACTGATGCTTTGTCTTTCTGCAGCACAGGTGATGCACTAAAATGATTAAAACAAAAAAATACAGAGAGTTGAATAAAAGGATTGAAAAGTGAGATATGTTTGCACTTTTAAGGAAGTTATGCAATCAACAATTAAAACTGTTAGCTTTTTAAATGTAGTTTTGGAAGGTTTGTTTTGTTTTGTTTCCAAATCTAAACCACTGGAATGACTGGGGTCACTGGAGAAACATCTTGATAGCAATGCATAAAATCTAAGTCCTTAACTACACCTTTGATTTTTCTGGAATCAGAATTTCACTCAAGCAGCATTCACAAAAGCTGCTGATATACTTTGTGATTCAGAATGAAATTGCATACACAAGTTAAACTGTGATCTTAGTTCTTTCCAACCAAGGGAGCATTTGCTCATAGTTATCACTCTTAGGCTAATGAATCCTTATAGTGGTGAAATGCCTGTCAAGCAGGCTGCTCACTGCTGCTTCTGTTTTCCCAGGAAAAGAGATGGAATTCCTTCCCAAGTGAGGGAAATTGCAGTACTTTTAACTGTTGAGTGATGTACAATATTCAAGATTTAAAAAAAAGGCAAATAGAAAGCCAGCTGCTGTGTAAATATAGGACAAAGGTAGCCCCTTATATCCCACCTAACTGAAGAAGAACTCTGAATGAGCAAGTTTTCATTCCCATAGCCACATAGTTCAAGATGATTACCTTGGGATAGCTCAGTCTTTGCAACCTAATGTGCTAGGTGCTGGGCAGCCCCAAATGTACTGGCTATCTTAAAAAATCTTGCGTGATTTCCTGATGAAGGATAAGTATCTAAACCAATGAGAAAGCTAATGGGATCGTGGAACTGGGTGTGCAGGCAAGAATGACATGCTTGGAGGTCACATCGTGCACAGCTTCTTCCCTCTTCTTCCATGCTCACATCAATAAGGTGCAAGGTCCTAGAGTAGGCAGGAACAGCCATCAAATTGAGAAATATTCAGAGTTTCTCAATATTATAATGTGAAATAATTATGGAAAAAATGTAGAAAAATATGGAAATGAAATAACATTTTGTGTGAACATTTGCTCACGTGGTTAAGACAAAACTCTTGCTGGAAAGTGGTAATTATGTCTGCTCTATTTTTTTTTTTCTGAAAAAATCACTAATGGTTCTGTGCTCAGTCTTCATTTGTAAAAACTGACATATACAAAAATATAACCTTAAAAATTTTTCTTCAGATATGGAAAGAGATCAAGCCCAGATACACTGATCTCAGACCTCTTGTTGAGGGAAAGCACAGAAAACGTTCCTAGATCCAGGTATGTATGAAGAGCTCATTTGGATTTAACAGTTTCATTTGTTATCAATAAATGTTTCATAGGGAGAAAACATGCCACCAACAGCTGGTTAATCATGTCCTTAAAACAAAACATCTTAAAACCATTTTTTGAAGAGATAGCACCATCTATGAATGCAGGAAGTGCCTTACCAGGTATGATATAGTCCAGACTCCTCATTTCCTGACTTTGGGAGCAGGCCATACCTGTTATTCAGAGGAAGGGAAGCATTGCCATGACACTTGCCCCATTCTGGGCATTTTCACATAGAATTGTATGCTGATGTCTGGTGATGATTCCTTACATATTTGAGCACCAAAGACAGCATATTGCTACTCATTTGCTGCTCACACAGTTCTGAATTTTTCCTCTGAAGATGTATAAGTGGTAAATATGCACATGCATCAACTCATGCACAAGTGCACAGAGGTGACTTGTCTTTAAAATACAGTATTTCTCATTGGTTTTGTATCTAATGTTTTACAAAGGGAAAAAAAGGCCTTTATATTTCCATTTGCACTTGGTTTGAAGTAACAGTGGTGTTTCAAACAACGCTGGCGTTTCAAATGTACATAATGTATTTATCTAGTTAGGTAATGACACTTCAGCCATACTTTAAGATTCTGTAGTAGTGACTGCAATTTACACAGCTGAAGAGTAAGTATGTTGAAAAGGTAAGATGCAGGGGGAGTTCTGGCTCATGAAGAAAAATACTGGTTTTACTCACAATCCAGCATGAATGAGCTCAGTTTAAGCCTTCACTGATTGTCTGAAGTTTGCTGACAATACTTCTATTGCAGAAATAAATGTTTTATGCAGTTGTCTTCTCAGGAGTCTACAAGCAAGTGCTCTGCAAAGCCTCAGTTAGACTAGTTGAGTACTTAAACATAATAGACTGTAGCATTGAATTTAGGGCAGGATCATGACACTGAAAGGTGACCCAAAATTCCTACTGCCATCCAGGGAGGTTGCCCATGAGACTCGTGGTTCTGCATGTAGGGAGAACGTTGTCTGATGGCTTGATGACTAACCACAGCTGTGGGGATGCAATTTTCTCTGCAGATGCTTATCTAAAAAAGTGCATGGAGTGCAGTGAAATATATTAGACTATTTCGTGTTTAGTAATGACAAGGCAGAGCCCTCACATAATGGGAAATTTCCACTGCCTTGAGTTTGAGGCAACACGCAGGGTAGTTAGTACTCACACTTTCTAATATATCTCCCTAACAGTCTAATACTCTCTGTAATTTTCACCCCTTCATCACAAAACTTTATGATTATTATTGTTTCAATAATGCTATTTATAACACACCAGGGAGCAAAAACTCATGAGCAAAATAACCAACCACTCTGCAGTTAAGATCAAGAATTGATGAGAAGCAGATTTTTATTTCATACCCCCTGTAACAGCACTTTAAACTGAGTATGGCATTTTTCACTCATCACTGACAATTATGGGAGTACTGGGAACAATGATGCCTAGTTTCCTATGGATATGTTTTCTAGGATAAAACCCTGTATGGATTCTCAACCCCACTCCCAACTTTTTCCTCCATGTGAGGACACAATTAAATTTTCTTTCTATCCAATCCTGTGTTTCATGGCACATCGGGACATGATATCTCTAAAATCAACGTACCTTTCCCCACTTAGTTGAAATTGTCCAAAGGATGTGAAAGCTGGGGGGGAAGTTAGGATAGCTACATGGCGCTGGACAGCTGGACACACACAGCATGGCTGTCTAAGCCTTCCTCTTGGAGGAAGCCAGGCTGAATGAATGAAAGGCAGATTGTTATTATTCCGAACTTAAATTAAGTAAATGTTTTAGAAGTAGTTACACACAAAGCTAGTTATGGACCAGGCGTAGTTTGCACCCAGTGAGTCAGTGACAGAGAGAGATACCTCATGAGTTCTCGGGAGCTGAACTTTGTAACTAAACGCTGAGATAATAATAAATAACTGACCTGTATTCAGCTTGACCAGCTTGGTTTGACATTACAGTTTTGCTGACTGAAATACGCCCCACAGGATTTTGTAGTTTGGGTGTATGTCTGACCATATGAAGAAAGTTTAGAGAGATTTTTTGAGAAACTAATTACAAAATAGGAAGGTAAAGATTAAAAAAAGGAGGTGCCTTGACCTGAGTACAAGTAAGTTTTTATGACAGAAGCATGTGATATGGCATGTTTCTGATTTTGTCCATCTTGTGGAGTGATGAGAAAATGTTTCATACTCAGTAATAGGATGTATATGTCCTGATAATGCCTCTTTAAAAATTAGATATTTGGTATAAAGTACTTGTCTAGGTTGCCTCTGCAGTCAGTAAGAGGGATGGGTATTTCCAGAATGAGCTTTCCTTCCTGGAATGGGCAGGGCCTCAGTTGCCCTCTAAGGTGTCAGTGTCTCTCCAGTGACTGGGGAGACAGACTAGATATTTAATCAAGACTTGTTGTGCAACTTTTAGATGGGAAAAATCATGGCAAATGCATTCCTCCTGGTCTTTATCTATGTTCTCCTACTTGTTACCTCTCTTTCTGTGTAGACAAAACATCTGTTTGCAAACAGAGGATCTCTGGATAAAATCCTGCCCTCAGCACCCCTTTCAATACATTTCAAATGCCTGATATTGAGCAGTAGAATACCACAATAATATTTTAGGATGATGGCTTTGAACTTGGGTTTTGTTTGAAGGTGCTTACAGCAGGATGTGATTTTTCTTGGCTCACTGAGTTCTCTTTGGAAGTTGTTTCCTCCTGAGTTAGAGGGGGAAATCTTTAAGAAATTTGTATTTCAACATACAGTTTTCTAGCTTAATTTCACTAAGTGCTATTTGATGGTGTAAAGCAGCTTTGTAATGAGTCTCAACCACGTAAAACGTGCCACCAGGGTAGCAGGATGTAGAGGCAAGTTCTGGTACCGAAGTACAGATTTTTGGCAATTCTAAGGCATCTGTTTTTGTTGGAGTCACATACACAATCTTCAACTGCAAATATGGATATATATTCCTCATTGCTGCTATTAATGAAAATTTTAGTCAGTTTTAACATCTAATTTTTTCAGAGGGGGCTTTAATATGTGTTTAATGTGGTTTTTTTATTCATAATATGTGTTGCAGGTTTGAAGACCCTTCAGTGTGGTGATGGGATTTTCAGCACACCTTCAAAACTTTTCCTAGTTTTCAGTTCATACTCCATGCCTCTGAAGCAAATCATAGCGTCATCCCCAGTGCATGCAGCCATTGTACTGAACTCTGTAGAGTTTCTCCTTCATCATATTTGTATATACCTTTATTTAAATAAATTATTTGTGCATTCCAAAACATAACATACTAAATGAAAACAAACAACCATGTCATTGGTATAACAAAGCATTGTTTTAAACTATTAAAATTGAATTATAACTTCCCTGTAGTGTGAAGTAGTGTGGACAACAACGGTGTCACAATTATTACAGTAATTACTGTGCGAAGTAAGATAAAGACATCATTTACTGTGGCCTCAGACTCAGCTCAAAAGTATTTAAAATAATTTATCACAGACTGCATAACTTAGGAAAATAGTGTTCTGAGAGGCGATTTTTCGGAATGGCCATACTAAAAGCTTATTTAGTGCTTACATTGACAAATGTAATAAAATTAATGGCATTTTTTAAATGCAAAGGAATAAGTCACTTCTTAATTCTGCTAACACATCGAAACTGGTTTGATGCTTGGCTGTAAGCCTGAACTAGTAGTTTTAAATGAAACAAGATGTAATATCTTTGTTTTGGTGATATGCAAAATAGCAGAAAATAACATCTAAAGTAACTCATAAACCAAGATGAGACTGCAATTATTTGTGCCAGAAAAGAGAGATCTAACATTGCCTAAGGCCTTGTAAAGGAGCACACTGATAAATCCCAACCCTTGGGATACCCTCCGAGCCTCTCTCATTTGGAGTTATTAAAAATGGTTGCTGTTTGTACCATGAGAAGATCCACAGAACAGGGACAAGGCGAACTATCTCCAGGTTTACATTTTCTTATTTTTGGATTTTATAAGTTTGCTCACTAGCCTAGTGGGGGTCTTAGACACACTTGAAGTTTTTACCCAAAGTACTGTAATATAAGAATGGCAGCACGTTCCCCTTGTTCATAAGTGGTTCTAGTTCACAGATGTGTATCTTGCTGTATGGTCAGGACCCAGACTGTGCATGACACAAATGCTGGTCTTTGGTTCCTGATACACCACTTCTTTTCTTTAGACACTGTGACTAAACAATGCATAATAAAGCACATAAAGAAGTTCTGAACTGGAAAAGATTAAGCGTGAAGGTTTAATGTGTTTACATCTCCTTCCCACTTTTCAAATGCTTACACATGACTGTTGCCCCTAGGAGAGATGTGTCAGCGCAACCAAGTTCCAGGTTTCTATAAACGCGTCTGCAGAGTGTTAGCAGCTTACCAGGACTGGCCAGCTTTTGTGGTCACACTGTCTTCAGTGAAGCACAACATCGTTTTCCTTTTCATAAAACACTCGGGTGTCATTGGAATCGGCAAACTTAGCTTTCAGGAGCAATATGTTAACTTACAGACTTGGTGGTGGTTCCACAGTGCCACATGTGGAATTGTGACAGTTAACAGCAATCTAGAGCAACAAAAATGATTGAGGCCTCTGGGGTGTACTAGTTCGAAAACAAACCAGCAGGAGATTCCAAGTCAGAACTACAATTTAATAGGAAAATTAAAATAAAGACAATAGTACAGAAACACTGACTTAAACTGACAGAGTCAGAATACGACCTGATACCCTGTTGGTCGGGGGGTGGTGACAGTCTGATTAAATGGTGGCTACATTCCTGTTGGAGTGATGGATGTGGTTTTGTCTAAGTGGTAATCCTGTAGAAAGATCTGATCTTTCTCTGGAGGTCCAGTGGTGGGTATCGAGCTCTTGTCCTCTGCGAATCAGTGGTGGTGCCCCTGTGGTGTTCCAAGCCTCAGACTATATACAAGTAGGAATGTCTGATTCCTCCCCCTGGGCGGGGCATCTCACAGTGGGATGATGTAATTCTGTGAGTCGTGGGACTTTGATGGCCCATTAGCAGAGATAGCCCACCAGAGGGAGTTATCAGGGCTGACTTATGGAGAAGATAAAGAACACTGCCCCACCTGTTTTAACAGCTTATGAAGATGGTAATACTTTTGGTTACACCTTTTCATTGTAACCCAAGACGCGGGGTAAACCATTGCCACCCACTGCAGAAGGCAATAATGTTCAGAGGGACTTCAGGGTGGCCACCAGTTGCTGGAGTGAGTAGGTGTCCTTCAACCTCAGGCCAGGACCTCCTGTGGCAGAGTACACATGGAGGACTCTGCTTTGAGTAATTATTAAAATGAAAATTGAAAGTTATTGAGCTATAATATACACAATATCTTTAATTCCTGCTAATTTTTAGTATTTCTCTATATACACTAATGACCATGTAAATTGTAGTATCAGTAATGATAAAAATTATAAACTAACTTTATGTTGCTTGTACTATCATCACAAATGTACCTTAGTGGAGAAAGAGAGTTAAAGAATTAACACATGCTAAACACTTGTGCTAAGTTATTCCACTCAATTACCTGCGTTTTCCTGAACTTTGAGAACACTCATCTGTATAGAAAAGCTCTTACCTCATGAGCTGCCAAAGACAGAAGCAAGGCAAAACACTCACACAATATTTATTTATCCACTCTATGGATATTTTCTTTCTAAATATTTTCTTTCTAAAATCTTCCTCTGTTTTCTGGGGCAGACCCAACATTGCCATAGAATTCCAGTGTGCTTAGTGCTTAGCTTCCTGGTGTATCTCATATACTGCTTTTGACAGGCCAGGACACTGAAAATATTGTATCAGCTCTCCAAATCAGAGGATAGACTTAAAAAATGAGCTGTGAAATGAAGATGAATACCAGTTTTCCTTGGCATGGCTTCTGCATTTTGACTTTGGGGTTAAGTTTTTCATCTTTTTCTCTCTAACCATGAGAAACAGTGCCTTGTTTCTAAAACAAAGGCTGAAATTTATGTTAGAATCTGTGGAAGTGCCAGGAAAAGCAAGAAGAAGAACCATAAAAGTAGGTAATAATATTTTCTCCTTTATTTATTGTAGGTTTGAAATCATGAGAAATGTACATAAATAGGTGTCAAACATTTAAAAGACTGTCCACCTTTACCTTTGGCAATTTCTGTAAAATACATCACAGTTAGGCCAAACTTTGATTTAACCGAAGAGGAGATCTAGATGATCCCATCTATCTTCTCTTCCAAGACACGAAGTTCTCTCTATCTTTTTCTCTCTCCGTCTCTACAAACTTAGCCCACTGCAGTGCTTTCAGCCCTGAAATTCTCTGTGCCAAAAGACCCTCCATCATGGTGCTCCAGTGTGGGCAGTGCTGCCAAACCCATGGCATTGTGTTGGGGTAAGGTGGGATTTACCTGGTAGATGGGAAATAAATGCCAAGTTTCAGGTGCAGCATCAAGTGTTTTCCATAGTGGTTTGTGTCACCTTCTGGTGCTCTGCTGGCCCCTCACCTTGGTGTTTAGGGTGAGGTGCCCAGGAGCACTCAACACATGTGGGAGGGGTATTTTTAAGCTGAACTGACCTTTGCTCTGTGTTTCCCATGGGATTACATGTCTTGCCTGGACGCATGACCTTCAGGGTTTGCTGTGTAAATCCAACACTGTATCTTTTTTCCCACTGCCACCTGTGCATTATCACCTGACCACCATTAGCCACTAAAAGCCAACAAACATTTTAAAAAAATTCAGCAGAATCAATCACAAAATTTTAGAGTACCAGGTTGGAAGGAAACTTCTAGGATCACCTGATCCAACCTTTCTTGGCAAAAGCGTGGTATAGACGAGATGGTCCAGCAGCCTGTCCAGCTGAGTCTCATAAATGTCCAGTGTTGGGGAATCCCCCACTTCCCTGTAGACATTCTTCTCCTTGTAAAAAATGAGTGGCTGATTGTTACTGTGAAAATTTCTCCTCTTGTGTCCAATCAGAATCTCCCCAAGAGTAACTTGTACCCATTACCCCTTGTATTTTCCTTGTGACTGTTTGTAGAAAGAGAGTCTCCATCTTCTTAATAGCCACGCTTTAAATACTGGAACATGGTTATAAGGTCCTCCAAAGCTGCTGTTTCTCAAGGGTGAACCAACCCTTTTGTCTCAGCCTTTCCTCAATATGTCAGGCTGCCCAGTCCTTTGATCATCTTTGTGGCCCTTCTCTGGACCTCTCCAGCCTGTCCACATCTTTTCTTGTACAGCAGGGACCAAAACTGAACACAGCATTCCAGGTATGACAGGCACTGATTTCAGTGAAGAAAACAAAAAGTTTCCAAATGAATTTCAGTGAAGGTAGAAAACGAAATGCAAACTAAATGTAATTTAACATACAGTAATGAAAAAAAAATACTCTTGCTTTGTTTTGGTGGTTTTGTTAATACCCTGGGTAAGAAAGTGCTGCTGAGCAAAAATTGCCTGACTAATGCAGTAATTCATATCAGGTCAGTGTATTTTATTTATCTGGTTGTATTGTTGTCAGTCATTTATTTATCTGTATTACAGCAGCACCTGGAGACTGCAGATATGGGGCTCATTGTAGTCCAGTCTGTAAGACCATAATAAAAAGAAATAAATCTAGACTACAGAGATATTCCATCCACGTGCAAAGAGAGAAAGTGGGAGGAAACTCGGGCTCGTAAATAAAATGGTAAGTAAGTTATAGTGGTCCTACTGCACCTGCAGCCTTGCCCTTACAGTCTCTTGGATTACTGCAATTAAGAACGTGCTATAAAACAAGTAGTGCAGCATTATCTTGTTTCCAGTTAATGTGTGTTTGCTAAGCTCCCCCTTATCGAAGTTATTTGCTTTTCTCTAATGACCCAGTCTTTGCCAGGCCCAGAGACCTTCCAAGCTATATTTAGTTACAAGCAGCTCCCACCTGCTTGTAGTGAACACCCAGCTCAGAAGACTTCAGGCTTCTTTCTTTATCTCATTTTCCTGTGCATTCAGTAGAAGGTCCTGGTCTGTGGGCTGCCAAGGCCCTACAAGTGTGAGTCTCAAGGTGTCTTAAGTTCTGTGGAAATGTGTCTGGAGTCATTCCAGCTTTGAAGAGGTAGAATTGATGGGAGCAGGAGAGCCATGAGGTGCCCTTGCAGACACAGTTGATAGTGACTAATACTGAACACAGCTGTAACAGCCTTCCCGCAGCAACTTTCCTGGTAAGCTGTAAATTGGCAGACTCTCCCAGAGGTACAAGAGTGTGAAATGCTCTTTGTCAAATAAATATGTTTGTATCAGTTAAGAATGAGGGTTTAGCCAACTGTGGGCTAAGTAGGTGACTGGCTCTCTAATAGATCTTTCTTACTAGTTTTTCCACAAGTTCATATGTTCTGTGTTCATAGAATCATAGAATGGTTTGGGTTGGAAGGGACCTTAAAAATCACCTAGTTCCAGCCCCGCTGCCATAGGCTGGGACACCTTCCACTAGACCAGGTTGCTCAGAACCCCACGCAGCCTGGCCTTGAACACTGCCAGGAATGGGGTATCCACATCTTCTCTGGGCAACCTGTTCCAGTGCCTCACCAGCCTCCCAGTAAAAAATTTCTTTCTGTTTTCAAGCTTCTTTTCCTTTGAAGAGCATCATTTTACTTTCTGCTCTTGTTTCACTTTCTTTTATATGGAAGAAAAGGATTGCAATTTGATGTTATTCTGCATTTATGATGCAGACTATTCTGCCAGGGATGATTTTCTTGACTATACCCATTCATTCACTCTGCCATGTTTCTGATGATTACTCTGGTTCAGCTGTCACCCCCACTATAGTCAGCTGAAAATACTGTCTTTCCACACACCCTTTTCCAAATCCTGTTCCATCAGTAGTGGCAGCAATTTATTTTTTTAAACAATTGCTCCAGTTCTTGTTCAGTTGCATTATAAGCCTTGAAAGCGGTTCTAATTAAGTCACCTAAATCAGGAATTAAACTTTATCAATTGAATGTTAATAGTCCAGAGATTTGAACACAGTTTGGTACAGTCAGCTTTTTCTAAGGAGGAAGAGTTAAAGTTAAATAACCAGATCAATCAGAAATGTTGACTTGCTTTTAATGCATTCTCATTTGAAACAGTTAAACTTTGACATCATTTGTTTGCTTCAGCAGTCATTTGTTTCAAATCAGCAATCAGAAATGGCAGAAATTTATTGACTTTTGACATGAAGTTTTGTGTTGCTACACCAGGGCCTTAACTTAAATCTGCCTTTAAAAGATGAAATGCATTTAGAACTGCTTAAAACCACATGTTAAACTGGCTGCCTTATCTGTCTTAGCCAGAAATACATTTTACATTTCTCCACAGGAAAACTGACGGTGGTACCCAGGCCCACTGCAGCTCGGCACACGTCAGAGTGTCTGTGCCTCAGTGCTCATCGTGACTGTCACAATAGCCTGAGAGGATTAAAATATATTTCCTGTACTGTGAGTCAGACCTGGTATTAATAATAAGCTCTATTTAAGTGGGAAGAAATAATTTTTCATTTCATTTATCAGTGCTGATTTACCATCTTCTTTAAAAAAACCAACAACCCTAACCCTCCTGAAAATCACCTGCAACAGAAAAGAGGTTCAGCCTGATGTTCTGTCAAGGAAATGGGCTGAGACAATCTGCTGCCATAATCAAATTTTTTTAAGCATGTTTCTTTCTCTTAGCCCAAGCACGCTGTTGATATCACTTCTTTCCATGTCATCCTCCTTTCTCCTTAGACTGCTAGCACTCTTTTTGTCCTTGATATCATTTCATAGAGAACCTACCCCAAACTTCAAAGCTTTGAAAGGGGCATTGGCTGTCCGCAGGCCAAGCTGCACAGAGAAATGTCTGCTACCCTGAAGCACAACAACCAAACGTGCAAAATTACAAGCTGTTCCTCTTCAAGTGCACCTGAGAGTCTACAGGTATATTTCTAGTTTAAAATGTAGTTAAGGTACCTTAGATTGATGTTTCTCATTTCTTCACCAGGTGGATAGCTATTATCCGAGCAACTCTGGCTTACAGGCATTGACTGCATTTATCAGCACTCTGCTGTCCCTGTTCATTGTCACACACCTGCCAACAAAGAAAAATGGAAAAATACGTATTTCTCTTCCACTTTTTTACCTCTTTTAAAGTTACTTAGAAGTAAGGGGGTTTGGTTTTGCCAGCCGCATAGGTTTCTGTGCTAAAGCCATCTTCTTTTAAACTCAAAGTACCTTCTTCTACATACAGTTCAATAGGGTGAGCTTTTCCCTGGTATTATAACCCCTCTCCAAGTTGTATCTCTCCTCTGAGAGCTCTGCTCAGACATGTCTGTCAAAGTTGCAGTGTTACAATTCCCATTAGGTAATCTAATTAGATAATGTGAAGAAAAGCTAAATCAGATAGAAAATTGTCATTTTGAAATATCAGAAATTAATTAGTTGACATCGAATTAAACCAAATTGAAATTAATTTTTTTTCAAGTAGTTGTAGAAGATTTTAACATAAACCTTGGGTGAATGGAGATCTGTGTGGTATATCAAGCAGCAATTAGGAACTTGCGTTTTCCTCCTTTCACTGTGATGAGAAGAGACTCATAAGGTGAATGCTGAGCTGTGATGGTTGCCAGACGTAGCAGAGAATCAGCTCGCTGTTGGACCGGATCAATGTAAGGTGAGCACCTTACTGTCTTAGCAAGATTTTGGCTCAGTCTCCCTCTGGGTATCGCGCATTTCAGGCAGCTGGCACTGCAAAGGTACAGGGATAACTTTTATTAAAGGGCTAGCAACTCTTTGAAATTCAGAGTGATGACTGTGTTGGGGGCCAGCAAAGGTCATCTGAGCTTTAATACAACACATGGCCCATCTCTGCCAGCAGCTGTGGCCATGGAAACCTTGTAAGTAGAACCCCACTGGAGATTAGAGGCAGGTAAAACATTATTCTAGGAAACCATTATGTCCTGTGACTTTTGGGGAACACACATGTTTTTGGCTGTGTAAAATCAAAGGGGGAACATTTCATTGGAAGAGAGTCAGCAAGTATCAAAGATGGAATGAAACTGAACGTGAACTTGGATTTCATCCTCAAGCAGCTGCCAAGTCACTGGCAGAGACAGCAACAGGTATTAGCCCCTTCTCTGCCCTTTTCTCCCACCTTCTTCGTCCTTCCATGAACTTTGATTGGGGCACCAGTGCCCAGGTAACACCTGCATCTATGTTCGTGTGGATTTATGCAAATCATGGGAACAGAAGAACATCACTAGTCAATCAGTTGTTTCATTTTCGTTTCTCAGCAGAGATATTTCTAGGTGCATGTGAAGGAAACAGAAACATGACTAGATGTTCAGGCAGGAGAGGCTTGCAAAAAGACCTGGCCTGCTACTTGCTAAAATACCTTGGGTTTTAATTCTATATAGTGAATGGGAAAGAGGGAAAATGGAGCTGATTCATGGGTTTTGGGTACTAAGTTGGAAGTCAGATGTTTCTCCTCTGCCTTCTCCCTTCCCTGTGTATGGCTTTGCTCAGCTGTAAAGAAAGGACCCCAGACCTTTTTCTTTCTCAAATCCATGTTAGCACATGAGACAAAACTGTACACAGCTTTTACCTCACCAGAATGGCTCAGCTGGCCAAGCCCAGACATTCAGCATCCAAATTGGGACTGCTGCTGAATTCCAGTGGTTTGCCAGTAGTGGTAATACCAGCGGCTCACACCTTGTTCAACTGTTCTCACACCTGGATTTTTTTGAACTGTCCTCACCCACAGTGCAGAAGTAAACATCACCGGAACAGCTGTGCCGGAAAGCACCACAGCACCCCAGATAATCAGTATGTGTCCTCTGAAAAGAGCATTTCTTTCTTTTGTAGATCCCATATGGCTGGTCTGTGTGCTAAGAAGATGTCATGCAAAATAATGGGATTTTTGTGCTTTTATTTTTTTTGTTTGTTATGTTACTGATTGCTTACTGAAATAATTTTAAACAAAAAAATAAAGAATAAAACCCTAATGGGATCTTTCAGTGAATAGACTAGAGGAAAATATATTGGCACATCTTGGTTTTTTATGCCTCTTTCTTAATCCATCTGGCATAGACTGCTATTAAAGACATAGAACTAAATTGAGCTGACCATTTGTAAGTGTCACTGGCAGTTTCTCTCTCTGTCTAGGTAAGCAGTTTCATCAATACTGTGTATTCTGTGTATAAAAGGTCCGGCTTTCTTCCCATCTCTGCTATAATAGCTGCTGGTTTGAAAAGTACAGCTCAGGAGAAGAATATAAAGCATAAAACTGACCTCCCTCCAGGCTATAATATAAATAGCACTGGGAATATTTTCGTGATGAAGAGATACTTCCAGAAAGCCAGGCATAATGGCATATAAAAGCCACTTTATAATAACTTTACATGCCCTCAAATATTCAGCATTCTGCTGGACCATAATGGGTGTGAAACTGCACTGCATGCTGTGGATATGTCCTTTGCAACTAAAGGTTTCAATAACGGGATACCTGAGATTTGTATTTAAAAAGCTCTCCCTGACGTGTAGTGGATTTAGGTTTTCTTGGGAAGAACCTCTTAGGATTCCCAGTCTTGGAAATTATGGACTTGAATTTCACTTACACATCGATGTTTTCGTCTTTTACATTTTTACTGTGGCAGCTGAAGACACTTTTGCTTTGACCAAAGGCTGGCCCTGCTCTGCTCAGTGCCTCGAAACTGCTCCTTGCTCAGTGGAGGTAAGAGCTCCTCTGCCCTGTGGGGTCCTGAGCACGAGTGGAAGTATGAAGGGCACAAGCAGGCAGAGGAGAGTGTGTGTGAAGAGGGTGGGAATTTCTGTTTCACTCCTCAGTCTCTGGTTGGCCTGATCCCCCAGGGGCTGCAGAAGAAGGGGGATTTCAGAGGAGCGTGGTGATGAGTAACGTTCCTCAGGGACCGTCACTGTTCAGCATCTTTGTCAGCAACATGGACAGTGAGTTTGAGAGCACCTTCAGCAAGTTTGCCAATGACACTGAGCTGTGTAGGGCAGTCAACTTGCTGGAGGGGAGAGATGGCATCCAGAGAGACCTGGAGAGGCTTGAGAATTGGGCCGTTGCACAACGAACCTCATGAAATTCAGCAAGACCAAGTGCAAGGTTCTGCACCTGGGCTGGGGAAACCCCAAGCACGAGTACAGGCTGGGTGGAGAATGGATTAAGATCAGCTCTGGGGAAAATGACTTGGGGGACTTGGTGGACAAGAAGCTCAACAGGAGCCAGTGATGTGCACTGACCACCCAGAGAGCCAAATGTGTCCTGGGCTGCATCAAAAGCAGCATGACCAGCTGGCCATGGGAGGTGATTCTGCCCCTCTGCTCCATTTGCATGGAAACCCCACCTGGAGTGTTGTGCACTACTCTGGGGGCCCCAGCACAAGAAGGACATGAATCTGCTGGAAGAAGTCCAGAGGAGTCCATGAGGATGATCAGTGGGCTGGAGCTATGAAGACAGGCTGAGAGGGGAAGAGAGGGCCCTGGGGAGACCATATAGCACCTTCCAGCATGGAACAGGGGCTTACATGAGAGCTGGAAAGGGACTTCTTACAAGGGCATGTAGGGATGGGACAAGGGGGAATTGATTTACACTAAATTTGGATTTGGATTAGATATAAGGAAGAAATTCTTCACTATGAGGGTAGTGAGGCACTGGAACAGGTTGCCCAGAGAAGCTGTGGATGGCCCATCCCTGGGAGTATTCAAGGCCAGGCTAGATGTGGCTTGGAGCTACCTCATCTAATGGAAGGTATCCTGGCCCGTGGCAGAGGGAGTTGGACGTAGATGACCTTTAAAGTCCCTTTCAACCCAAAACGTTCTATGATCCTATTAAACAAGGAGACAGTGTGACATTTCCTGGAGTGGGAATTGCTTGAAGACAGACCACAGTCCCGCGGCTCGCTTGCCAGGGAACTGTCAAAGCCAATATGGCTCCCAGCCCAGCAGTGAAATGGTGAAAGGCAGCCTAGCAGGGAGCCAAAAGTAAATTTTACACAGCTTCAGAGAAGGTAGAATAGATGCAGCCCATCAGTGCCAGTTCAGCTGGCACAGCACCACTGCCCTGGGCAGCCCCAGGTGATTCTCAGGGCAAAACACTCCCCCCTTTCTGGGTACAGTGTGGTATATCCATTGCCACTGAGATAATTAGATCCAGTAGTTTTTATGCTTGCACGAAGTAGGAATTTTGCAAACTCCCCCCATTACCTGCTGTCTGCCTGTAAAAAACAGCCAGTTCACAAACCTGAACAGTTTTGGTGGTGATATTACTGTAAGTGATGTTAACAGGATCTGGATGTTACACCTCACCAACCAGGGAGTGGATGGCATATTTTGGCAGATTTACTCACTTGCTCCTTAATGAAGAGAATGTGATCAGACATTTTTTCTGTATTGTTTAGAGAAAAGCTCGAAGGGAAATACTTGGAGAGTGCAATGACCTATTAAGTTGCCTGATTTGTGGCTGCAGCTGTTTCCTTTGTGCGAGCACCAGCAGGACTGGTGATTCATGGGCGGGAAAAGATCACTCTTGCATTTGGTTTGCTGCAAGCTGCTTTTTTGTACCTTCCTCACTCACCGTGGCATGGGCAGCTTTGGGGCACCCAGCTGGAGCATCTGAGTGCTGCAGGAGAGGCAGGGTCATCCTCGGGCTTTTGAGGAGCTGTTTTGAGGCTGCAAAGTACCCATCAGTGCTGAGCAAAAAAAGCAGTGAAATGCCATGTTCCTACTAATCAGGTTAAGCCTAGAGGCCAGAAACATGACTGTTTAGGGAATATCAAGCAAGTTTCTGTGTTTGTAAATAGGAGTTTGGAAATCTACTTCCAGAAAGGCACGGAGGGCACCAGCCTGTGCACCCTCAGCATCACTGCTTCTGCACAATTCCTGCAGATAAGAAGGCGGGGTGGGGGTGGAAGGCATTGGTGGACCTGAGGCAGAACTTGGCTCTGAGATTTGCAGAGTACCAGTTTCTGATACTTACACACCTCTGGTATGCTTTTTATGCAAAACAATGAACATCATGTACTGAGCATTATCATGTACTGAGCATTGTCATCGCTGGAAACGCTTGTAAATCATGGGGCTGTACACTCCCATACTGAGTGGCAGAGGATGTAGGTGACTTACAAGGACATCGATAGGATGGCAATCTTTAGATAATTTCTGGAACAAAACCTAAAAACTGCTAAAGTACTTAAGGCGAATTATAACACCCACCTTACATTTTAATGCCACCTTAAGCTGTATTCTGCATCAGTCAGCTGTGGGAGGAGATGACATAAACAGACAATTAATGTTTCTTTTCACTTGCAAGTTAAGATTGAAAATGTGGTCACTGAGCTGTCTTTTTCTGACATTTTTTTAACAGCTCTACACTTTGCAGAGTAGTTTCTGTCAGTCCCAGTGCTAGAGCTGTGCCATAAGCAAAGGGGGGAGCCCTTCCACAGCACTGGGTGGACCATCAGCATCCGTGAGCACCACATGTATTTCCACTGACCGCAAAACTGCCTTCTTGTTGTCTGAGGCCATGTTTTGCCAGGTGTGGTAGGATAAGTGTTTCAGAGGGATTGTGAAGGGTTCACACTTCTCTGGTTGGAATCCAAACAGGGTTCTTTTGGGGCAGCCCTGCACTCAGGTTCACCCAGAGCTGGATGGGAACAGAAGACCTCTTTAGCACCAGGAAGCTGGGTGGCTGGTAGTTGCACCATTTGAACACATCCTTTGGGTCTATTTAAGCTGTGTTTGTACTTGAAGCACTCTGTAAGTACAAATAACAATCTGTGATGGAATACTTGAGTGTGCAATGTTTCCTGGAACAAACCCCACCTTCCCCCTGGTGCCCATCGTGGCACAGGCTCAGCCACCTGGAAGCTCTGGGTTGTCTCCTACTCACCACGGTATGCCAGGCACCTAGTAGTGAGTTACACCAGTGATTTTAGTTCTTTGAGCAGAATTCTTTAAGAGAGTTTTGTGTTCCACAGGTGTAATCTGCACTGTCAGCAGTGACTCTGTGGGTACTGACAAGCTGAGCTCAAGACATGCTGTTTTATGGGAGGTGGGTAGTGGGGAAAAAAGATCTGTCTTTTATAAATGTATTTGGATAATTGCATTTACCCAAATCACCTTCACGTCCTTTCCCACTCCCTCCTGAAGACGAGAGTGTTAACAAATGAAATCTGCTATTTTATTGTTACTGGGATAACCAGATTCCTGACTTTTCAATCAAAATTCAGGTTTTTTTCTAAATGTCATACATTGAGTGTGATTGACTTTCTGCCAGATTTTTATTAGATAATTGGCACAGCACTTCTCCCATCAGTGAGCCGCTGTGGGGAAAATGGTGCAAAGGAAGAAAAAATAGGAAGATGGAAGAAACAAATAGGAAGAAAAGAAAACTGAAATATCAAATGAAAAGGCAAATTTTTTCATAAAAGAAGTGTGAATCACAGCCCAGCGTTGGCTTTACAGCTCAGTTTCACTCAGTTAAACAAGCCTCCATGTGTGATTTGGGTCTGATTTAGTTACCCTACTGCAGTCTCCCCTGTAGACGGTCTCCTTTTTATTTAAAGCACTCTTATTTCCAATCATGAATATCTGACCTAAACCTAAATCAGCATAATTTCAATCAAGTCTCTCCATGAATCACTCATTTTATCTCCTGAAATCTGGGTGTGTGCTGATAGCACAGTCAAGAAACTCGGTGTCTCTACAAAACGGGTTCCCCAATGTCCTTGACGGAACTGGAGCAAGCTGCTTCCCACAGTTTATGCTATTTGAGCTAAATCTCGTGGCAAGGGAGGGATAGACGATCACGCTGCAGTGAGATAGAGCAGGGTGTGGGCTTGCAGCTTGTCAGACCCCCTGCAGCAATGGTCTGGCTGTGTGCTTATGCCTGTGCAGCCCACGGAAAACACACAGCAGCCTCCTCGCATGGGTATGGACGTGCACGAAGGTGGTTACCGGGCACCCACTGGGGTGCTTAGGGCACAGCAATTGTTCAGCTGCCTGTAAACAAAGTCACTCCTTTCTGACTGGAACAGAAGCACTCTGGAAGGATTTGTTCTCATTAAGCTGTACAAATTTTCCACAAAAAAACCCCACCCTTCCGCCCCAAACCCCACACAAACAAACCCCAGAACAAAACAAAACAAAAAACCCCAAGCCAAACTCAAACAAAACAAAAAAAAATAACCAACCAACCAAAAAAAGGAAAACCAACCCCAAAAACCAACCCCTAACAACAACCGAAAAACCCCCCATCAAAACCAAACCAAAACGAAAAACACCAAAGCCAACAGAGGGGTTTGCAGGAATCCAGGCTGTCAGAGGTGTAGTCTGAAGACAATTGAATGAATCCAAGTAAATAAGCTTGGTAACTACCCTTAACATTGCTGTAAGCAGGTATCAAAACCCCGTAGTGAAGAAGGGATTATATGCATGTATGCGTATATATTCCTTACACTAGAGTGAACAAATACAAGATGAAGCCAAGCCAGAAGGCTGCAAACACAGATGACCACATATTGATCAGAGCACAATAAAAAGAAAACCTGGCTTATTTGTGCTAATAAAACCATTAGTCATACTACCAGGAAGAGTGTTCACAAAACCAGAAATCTCATTTTGGAGGAAGCTATATTTCCTAAAGTGTGGTAAGGAAAATCATGAGATTTATGGGCATCACATAACTTGACCAAATATAGAACCATGTAGCACCCTAAGACATGAGAATTGTGTGTCCAGTACTGATTGTTTAGCTGTGCTCTGTGTGTGTGTATATGTACAGGTGTGCAAGCACGTGCTGCATACACACCTGTATCTGTGCCCAGGCACACACACACTGGCATGCATGCATGCATGTAAATATTATTTTATTGGCATTTCAGGGGCATGCACTTTTGCTTCTGTTTGGTCTTGCAATCTTGCTTCTTCTCTTGCTTGCTTTAGGATAAGCAGCCGACTTCTGCCACTCCTCTCCCCCAGGTGCGAGAGAGGAGGTTTTGTCCGGCAGCAGAAAGCAATGGGAAGAATATTCAGCAATATTCAGAATATTCAGTTTTGGAGAAAAGCTAGATAAAGTGGCCTGCTTTCAGCAGCTCTGCACTTCCTTCCTTCCTTCCTTCCTTCCTTCCTTCCTTCCTTCCCTTTAGGTCTATGCTCTCAAATTCCATTTTATATGCTTCAGCTTTGAATAATTGTGTATCTGGAGCTTTTTGGGGGGAGGGGGAGGCAAAGAGGATATTCATAATAAATAGGAAGAAGTATCAATCACATTATTCTAGGAAGTCAGACCATAGATCTTAATATTTTCAAAGATCATTTAATCATTTTGTTCCCTTCCCCCTGAAGAGAATCAGATTACCAACCCCTTCACTGCATCCTAGGGCTGTACAGCTTTTTGTCAGTCTCTTTACGGTTAACCTCTTTGTCATAATATTGATTTTTAACAAAAATATCCTTTCTGCCTTACTTAACTTTGATATGCCACAGAGCCATGTAACTATAGCTATCTTTAGATCATTGTCTAATCTTAGTATTTGAAATTGAGTTACTATGTCTAATCAGTTCTTCCCAGAAGTGCCTTACTAAAGCCACGGAAGAGTCCATTAAGAAACCCATCTGACTTCAGATTTGCCTCCTGCAGGCTCCTCTCAACCCAAAATTACCAACAGTATTTTGAAAGAGACCAGTGATGACAGCCTTCTCCCCACCCCTCTCTGAAGAGCAAGGCAGAGCCTGACGTGTGGCAGAGCCTGGACAAATGGAGGGGCTGTGTGTAGAGTCTGCTGGGAGTGGGGGAGGCTGCTGAGCTCCAGGAGCACAGGAGAGGAGCAGGTGGCAACGTCAGGGACCTATGGTGTTGATGTGATGGCTCTCAGGGACAGTCAGCTCCACTGTACAGGCTTTGTCACCAAATTCCTAGGATCTTACTTGGATGCAAACATGCAGGCAGTCTGGTCTTGGCTGGGAGGTACATGTGTCCATGGCAGCCGTGCTCCCCACAATGAACTGAACTCATACACCTTCCAAACAGCTCAGCACAGGCTGCCGGAGCACTTCCCATGGGCTGGGTGTCTTCTCTGGTATTGGCTGCCACTGGCTGCTGTGGCTTGTCCCCTCTGCTCTCATCTGCCCCTGCGAAGATCACATGCACCAGTTGTGACCCGGTCCGCCTGCCCTCTGAGAGCCCCACAGAGCAGTGCAGCACCACCAGGTGTGCCCTGTACCCATCCAGCAAGGACTCAGTGTCTGCTCCAAGGATGGAGGCTGCTGTCTGTGCAGCATGCTGCACCCTCTGCAAGGGGCAGTTCACCTCCCCGGGCCATGGGCTGGAGGGCAAGGTGTCCTGGTGAGGGAAAGATCTAGAGGAGAGACTGGAGCCCTCCAGGAGATGGAGGAGTCTGGAGCAGAAGGAAACTCCCCCTGCATTCATAGGGCTTGCTGTGAGTAGAGTCGCTGTCTGATGCTTTGTGCCTCTGGGGAGCTCTGGTAAAGGGGGATGATCACAGTGCCCAGGCCCTGTCCTGAAACCAGCTCAGGCACTATAGATGAAATCTCGGTTGAGTTCAACATGCTGACCAGGGCACCAGTGGTACTTGAGGAAAGCCCTTTCCAGCCTCTGAGCCATGGCTTTTTCCTGAGTTACTGCATCCTTCCCTTCCTTTCCTTGCCCTCATGCACGCACACATTCTGGCCCATCAGGAGTCGCTAACCTGGGTCGTGCATAAGCACGAGGGTCACTTTTCTTCATCTGATGGTGCACTGTAAGCACACAGGCTTGCAAAGAGCTTTGCCAGTTGAGATCCATGCTCATCCCAGGCTGGAGCCCTTCAGGCAGCATGTGGCCCAGCAGGAGGTATTTCTGTGTCTGGCCCTGCGTGTTTGTGTCTCCTTTGTGACCGCTGCTTCTTCTGTGGCAATCACATCTGGCTCAGGTCCAGCCTTGGACTTTTCCCCCAGGGACCTCCTACAACAACGCTGCACCCATGACCTGCAGTTTCTGCAGCCCCGTGATGTTTCTGGTGCAGACCTGATGTTCTGCAGCACACGTGGTTGGCACACACACACACACACACACACACACGTGTACGTGTGATCACGCTTTGCTCCCGACTAGACATCTGATGGAGCATTTCCTCGTGCGTGCTGGATGCAGAGGAGCAGAAAATGGCACATTGCTCCATCATTCCGGCTTTAGAGAGGCAATTATGTCGATCCTCGTGAGTGCCTGCTGTGTCATTACCATCCTAAGCTTTGTTTTGGCGTTCTTTTTCAAGGGACACCTAATTAGGAGTAACAAACTTGTACACCAGACAGAGGTATTGCATCAGTTCATCAATTTGTAAACATTTCTGATTGGAGTATGTAGTGCTTTATGAAATGCTGGTAATTAAGTCCAGATAATAATCCCTCCAGCCTTTCAGAACAATCAAGCAAAATGTTAATTAAACAATCAGTGTCCTCCGTGTAGAAAAAAAGTAGTTCAGGTCACGATAATTAATTATCTTTTGCTCTATTCCCCAATCAGTTTTTATGACTGTGGTCTGTGAATATTAAAAATAATCTGGTGATGAGAGACCAGATGGCTAAGGAGGTTGAAAATGGCCTGTGTTTCTTTTCAGTTGAGGATTATGTGCTCCATTCAGATGTTGCTGCTTTTGATGGCTGTTGAATTGTCTAAATGAAATAAGTTGGTGAACCACAAAATTACCCCAGAACAGGCCATAGTTTGCACCAGTGAGGAAGAATTCCTAAGGCTGAGAAGGATTTAAAGAGGTTTATAGCTGGTTATATTTGGCTTTAATTAATGATTCTAGACGCCGTCTTATTTAGGGAGTTATATATATATCAAAAATATGATTTAAGAAGTCTATTATATTAGGAATAATTATACTATTCCTAAGAAAATATAGTAATTGGAATATTTATATTACCCCTAATTTTTCTAATGATTTCAAAATTATTCATAACAATTTTAGATTACTCTTCTTAGTTATTTCAAATTATTCCTATTATTTTAGGAATAATAACAGTCTTGATTTCCAAGTTGGACTAATCTGGTGGAAAGGCTTCACTGACGCCTGTGAATTTTGGATCAAGCCTTTAGAAAGTGGTATGATTTACACAGATTATGAATGCTTGTTTGCTTCTTAACCCACAAAACGTATCAAATCCCTTGCCTTTTACAGGAATTAAATGTATTTGTGGAGGCATTGCTCTGTTTGTGATTTCCTAGTCTTCTGGGAGCTTCAGTTTCTAACGCTGAGTCCTCAGGACCCTGTAGGGAAAATGTGTTTTAAAAAGTAGGAATAAAAAGTGGAATAAGCCACTCTCGTGCAAACAGTGTCAAAGCTGGGTTTTGTAAAAATGGGAACAGGGCAGGGCAGCAATTTTATGCCAGGCTGAGCCCCTTCATTATTGAAGAGAATAAGATAACTCCAATTCCATTTTACCTTCTCATTGCACTCCTAGCTTTGTAAGCATCCCTGCAACTTAGGCATTTTGTGTTTTACTGAGAATTCCAGGAAGGCTCTTTTGTGCTACAAATGCACTTTAATGCTCCTTCTATCTTTTTTTTTTTTTTTTTTTTTTGTTAGGGTTAAAGCCTGTGCTCTGAATGGGGGTTTAGTCTAAACTCAAGGTTCCATATTCTGTACTCTCACTACAATTACTCCTAATAGAAGAAGAAAGGGAACTTAATTGCTGCAAGGCAATTCCTTGGCCCTTTGCTGAGTGGTTGCTCTACTGAGTGGATCATACTGCATCTGAAGGGACATCGGGGTAAGCCCTTCCACTGTCATTATAGGATCCCTTTCCAAAGAGCTATGCAAGGAAAAGCCTTTGAGAAACACCACTTTTCCTTTTCCTTTCCAACCTGAATTGTTCTGTGATAGTATGAAATGGATTTAAATACTGATGATGGCATGTGCATGTTTCAGGGATGCTTGAAAAGAGGCTTGTTGGTCAGCGCAGGGGACCCTGTTGTGCTTGAAGAGACACTCCTCTCTCCGTTACAGCAGTGCTGTACCTGGCCTTTGCATATGTGGCCTTCTTGTTAGAAGAAGCAGAAATGCATTGGTTGCAGGTCTGAAATGCAGGTTTGAGATCCAAAGTACACTGGAGGTAGGTCCCAGTTCATTGCTGCTTCCAAGCCAGTACCCTGAAGAAGTTTACTCCAGAGCTGGCAGCTGAAAACAAAACACCATTTCTGGACCTGTATGTTTCCTCTGAGAAGCCAGTGGCAAATCTTTCATAGTCAATACTTCACAAAAAAGTCTGAGGTTGGTAACAACAAATGTTTAAATAATTTTTCTGCTCTCGTGTGCGTAATTCCAACAGGCAGTCTGCACAATAATAACAGAGGAGAACGGAAAGGTAAATCTATTGCTCTGCTTTGGTTTTAGATAAGAAACATGGTTATGAAAAAAAAGAAGAAAAACTGAAGAGAGCTGCTTTTTGTAGAAATAAACAATAATGAATATTGGAGATTGGAAAAACTGTGTTTTCCTGTTTGTAAGACCACCATGCTCCTATCACTTTCGAAGGCCTTTCAGGTTGAGACTCACGAGGTGTAAATAAGAACCTAAATGAGTTGCTTCAATAAAGAATATCATCACTGAAAGTCCTTTTCGCTTAAAGACCAACTCCTATTTTGGAGCTGCCTCTCTCTTCATAGGTCACATGGTGATCAAAGATCTGATTATCAGGAGAGTGATTCCCGGCCTCTGACTCTGGAAACTTCCATTGCCCCCCCATAAAAGGGAAGTGAGGGTGTTTTTCTCTATATCATGGAGTTTTTGTGAGAGTTGACATTTGTGAGGCATATCTGAGCGCCTTGGGTCATTCTGTATTGATTATATGATTCTCTACTTAAGCCGTGACGTTTATATATAAATTTATAGATGCAGTACTACTTCTTTTCTCCCAGGGCTGATACTTAAAATCATAGAATCCTAGAATGGTTTGGGTTGGAAGGGTTCTGAAGGATCTCACCTAGTTCCAGCACTCCCTGCCATGGGCAGGGATGCCATGCGCTAGACCAGGTTGCTCAAATTCTGTATATTTGATATAGCAACGAAATTAGAACATCTATAAATTCTGTAATTCTGCTTTGACTGTTTTGTTTCTTCTTCCTTTATGGGCACAGAGCCAGCAATGCACAGTACATTTATGATTTTATGAGATGTTTTACCTGGTGCTAGGTCACAGGACTGTCACATTTCCTTCTTGAAAAATATCCAGCCAACACAAATGCTAATTTTCTCAACAGGATTTCAAATGCACGTGTAATTTTTGCAACTTCATATATTATGTAAAGCCTGTCATTTCTCAAGCTGTGCTACTGATGATGTCTGATGAATACTGAGCACTTGTTATCTGTTATAGGGAGCTCTACCTAGTCAGCAATGACAGCTGATCAAATGGCTGCTGTAAAAGGCTCACCTTGTCTTGGGTAGGTAAGCCTTCAGAACAACCAAAACCTTGGGTGCCAATCTGTCAGGGATGTTTCTGCCCTCTAGCAGGTGGCCAGTGCTCAAAGGCCGGCCTTCTTTACTCCTTCTTAAAATTCAGTGGTTTTGGTCACTCCAGAAAAGGGTAATGACCCCTTGAGACTTGAACGCACAGCTGTGTACTGGATGAGGGAGCTCCCAGTTCAGTCCAGAAGCTGAATCTGGCTACAAGAATAAATCCTGCCAGCAAAGGTTTTGCATCTAATTCAAATACTTTTAACCAGGAAGAAATTTGGAGTCAACCAGCCTATTCACTGACAGCTTCCACAGAGAAAAATATCTCAGAAGAAAGGTATTTCCAGTATTGGCTTAAGCAGCTCCATTTTCAAGAGATAAACCAGAGCTATATTCCTGTTGTGAGATATATATGCCTTCAGTGACAAACTCTAAAGACCAGATTATTTTCTGTTGTTCTCTCACTATCCATAAAGCTGGCTCCATACCTACCTCTCTCATATTGGAGTATGCCTGATACTGTCTAACATGTGGAGAGGTATGGGCATCTCTGTTCTTAAAGATTTCCATAGAATAAAGGGGTTTTTTCCCCCTATTTTCTTCTGCTACACTTTTGATTCTATTGCCAGTAGAATGTTCTTAGAATTCTTCAGCCTTCAAGGACACAATTTTGCAATGGCCTTTATGAAAGTAACTTCGCAACTCAGACAGTTTTAAGGGTTAAATTCTTTTCAAGCACTGATGAACAGAATTTCTTTCAAGATGTCTTATAATAGCCAAATCACTTCAAAGAACTCATCATGGCACTACAGAAGTCAGAGGTTATTGGATGTCTTTCAGTACATGCTATGGAAATGCTCATCCTCTGATGAAAGCCAGAACTAACTTTGAAGTCAGGACAGAAACCTGGAGCTATCCATGATCCCACAGTGCAGCCTGCTTTCTTCCCACAGCTATGGGTAACAGGGGGAGATATGAAGTCTCTATGAAAGAGACCATACTTATGTTTAGCCATGTGTGGTCTTTGTTCCTGGCAACTACAGCTATTAATCTGAGTATGACACCAAATATTTGGATGCCTCAAGGGAAGGGATTTTTCTCTTCTTACATTGCCACCAGATTTGTGCTAGTGTGTCTGATCACAATCAAGGCCACAGTGATCAATCTTCCCACTGACACTAGCAAGGACACAGCATGTGTTAGGTTCACTTCCCAAACCTTCTACCAGGCTTCCCTGCAGGCTCTGTTTCTGCTCCCAGGACCTCGAGCACCTCTGTTGCTCTTCAGGTGCCTCTGTGCCAAGTTTCATGGCTGGCATTGATGGAGCAATCCTACTCAGGCCTGAAGGATGGAAACGCACAAAACACCTGAGTCTGAAGGCATTGCTGGGTTTCTTGACATCTTCTTTCCACGTACCAAGAGAAATTCAGAATCACGTGTGTGTTGTGGTGAAGGGTAAGTCAAATAAAGAGCAGCTGAGGGAACTGTAGGTGTTCAGCCTGGAGAAAAGGAGGCTCAGGGGTGACCTTATCCTCTCTACGGCTGCCTGAAAGGAGGCCGTAGCTGGGCGGGGATCAGCCTGTTCTCCCAGACAACCAGTGACAGGACAAGAGGATATGGCCTCAAGTGGTGCCAGGGGAGAGACAGGCTGGACATCAGGAAGAATTTCTTCATGGAAAGGGTTGTTAAGCACTGGAATGGACTGCCCAAGGAGGTGGTGGAGTCACCATCCCTGGAAGTGTTCAAGAAATGACTTGGATGTGGCATTTAGTGCCAAGGTCTGGTTGAGAAGATGGTGATTGGTCAAAGGTTGGACTCGATGATTTTGGAGGCCGTTTGCTGTCTGACCGATTTTGTGATTCTGTGAAATACTGTACATATGTCCTTGGTTTCAGTCTATGCTGGCAAACAGAGCAGCACTCAGGAGAGATACAACCTAAGGAAGACTTCTATCTATTCATCCTCATTTGCTAGCACCCCAAAGAGAAAAAATGATGAATTTTCACCTTAATCTCACTCTTCTCCTACATGCATCCTGTTTGAGAGAAGTACGTTCACTTCCATTCAGAAACATGCTCCATCATTTCATAAAGCTGGATTTTAGGGACCATTGCCAGAGGCTGGCTGAATTAGTCTTTCCGTCTTTCCTGCCCTGAAATCCATCTATCATCTGCTCTGTTTAGTCTCAGCAATTTCTTTCAGGTGAGCCTGGTTTGGCAGAAAGGGAACTCTGTGCAGGCCTTGACTACAATAAAACTCAGCTTCTTGCACCTCAGAGAAAAAGGGTGAAGTTTTATGACAGTGGTTATTTTTAATGCCAGAACAGAATGAAGGGTAGTAATGCCCAGTGGACTTAGAACCATAAATCTTTTTGCTGGCTCAGCTCAGAATTGGCATTATGTCTGTTTTCTTGACCATTCAGGGAAATTTCTATCTCTTGGCCTTCAAAATGCCTACTACCATTTACCTATCTAGGCATCTTATCAGAAATAATATTTATTTCAAAGTGGTCTATCAATTTTCTCTCTTTTGGACTCTGCTCTGACTCTTCTCAGAAGTGCACAGGGATAGGACAGGAGGACAGGGACACATGGTTGCAGCAAGAAATACTTCCTTTGGGTAATGGGAAGAAAACATTTTCTCATGAGGATAGCCGAACTCTGGAACAAGGTATCCAAAGAGACTGTGAAATCTCCACTCCTGGAGATATTCAGGGTGTGACTGGACAAGGTTCTGAGCAGTGTCATCTAAGATGTTCTTGCTTCAAGCGGAGGGTTAATCCAATGACCTATGGAAATCCCTTTCAAAAGAAATAATTTGTTTATGACTCATATCCTCCTTATTTGCTCCTGAGATCACTAAGAGAACATTGGTGCCTCCCTCCCCTGAGCCAGGTATTCAGGTCTTTGTTGCATGTTGGCCTCTTAGCCAGCACTAAAACAAAGTCCTTTCTAGGGCTGTGAAAAACCAAAGCGAGCACATTTATGGCAACCCACTCCAGATGACCTTAAGTCTTGTTAACTGCTAAATTATCTGGAGGAGGCTATCAATAGTGGTCTGCTAAATCAGCTACATCTTACATAGTAGTTCATTAATTGGAGTAAAAATTACATGGCAATTGCCTAAAAAATTAAGAAGTATTCCTGGAAAGTCACATCCCTCTAAGGAGATGTACCTTCCCATTTGTGTCCGCAAACATCTATATTGTCAACAGTCTGAAAAAATGCTACCAGGAAGGCCATGAAGGCTCTATTACAGAGAAATAATGTCAGTGTCTGAGCTTACAAAATGTTGCTGATTCTTCCTCATCCACCTGAGGTGTTTCAAAGCAAGAAATCTTTTCCCTCTTTGTCATTTAATCCCATATTTCAAGAAGTGATAACAAACCAATTGCATTCAGCAGCATTACTGTGTTCTTAAGCAAGTGGAGTATATACCACTGTGTTAAATTGAAGGCAAAAATATCGATCTTTTCTGGTTACCCACCACCAAAATGCCATGTACTGTAGTTGTTCCATTTCTTTCCTAAAACTAGAATCACCACAGCCTTGAAAGCATATTAGAATTTTTCTTCATGACAGAAATATGAAGTGTACTGTGCTCTCTTTAAGTTCTTATTGGTACTTTCTTGGGAGATGGGATTTGAAACAAAATTAGATTGTGAGATACTGCAAGATTGTACAAAAGCACTTTTCTCCAAAAAAAGATGATTTTTACTTTTCTCTGTGGACAGCTAGAAAACATAAAAGCCTGGTTTTGCAGTTTTTATTGTGCTACTCTAATTTTTTCCTGGTGGGTAGATTGGAAAAAAAAACCACACCACATTTCCAAATCATTATTTTCGGAGTTGCATATTGCTAGCAATGAAACAGTCAGTGCTAACTCTGCCAGCATCTTCTCGACAATAAATGCCAGTTTGAAATGATTATGTGAGCCAGAGAGGTTGGAATAGGTGCTTTGCTTCAGTTGCCTTTCTCCCTGAATGCTGCTTAATGCATGTAGATAAAATGTGCTTAGGCTTTGCCTGATACGGCACTTTCTCTACAGGGTGAAGCACGATCTTCCATCCCTTCCCAGGGTGCTAGATGGAACCAAGCAAGGTAAAATAAGAGCCCTACTTTATGCTGTACCTTTTGGGGGTCAGAGGGCATTGTCAAAAGGAGTTGTAGGTTTCAAAATTAATTTGTTATTTCAGCTCGACACCCAGGCAGCCCCAGTGCCCTTGTACCAACGAAATGCTGAAGATTCTTAGTCTGGAATTTGGATGGCCACAAGGCAACAGGCAACAAAAGAAATGAGTTTTTGCTGAGTGAATATAACCTACATTTTAATACACAGCATCAATTCTTAAAGTATTTTGCTAAATCAGTCACATGCTATGAGGCAATACTACATAGAGAAAAAGAGGAAAATCCATTTAGAAAGCACATAATGAGGTAAGATTTCTAGTGGTGTACATTGCTGAGGAACAGAAAATTGTTGAGTTATAAAACATTCATGAGAAACGCAAATGATAAGGTTCCTGTTCAAAACTGTAAAATCAGTGTTTCTATTCTGAACTCTATTTTTGGAAGTTGTTCCTTGTTCCTGAAAAATTGCTTTGTGCTGGAAGGTAGAAATAAAGATGGTAATCCCAGAGAAATGTCTTCTGGGTTTGGTTCCTATTAGAGAAAGGTAGGAATTTGTTAGTAGAAGATCCATTTGGCCAAATAATAAGTGTTCAATTTCTGATTATATTTGCACACTACCCAACCACATACCAGCAGGAGATTGTGTTTAGGAAGAAATATGTTTAAGAGTATCACCCATCATGATACAATGGTCAGTGTCAGTCTCAGTCATGGAATCACCATCCCTGAAAGTGTTCATAAAATGAGTAGTGGCACTTGGCAATATGGTTTAGTGAGCTTGGTGGTATTTGATTGGAGGTTGCACTTGATTATCTTGGAGACCTTTTCCAACCTTAATGATTCTATGATTCTTCTCTGTGGCTTCAGCTTTAGAAGCCAGAGGCCATTTGAGTCTCAACAGCACCTAGCTTGATCCACCCTGCACCTGGGGTTTGGACATCAATGGCACTTCATGGCAATCGGTAGTTGGGAGGATGTTGGTGGCGCTCCGTGGAGGATGTTGGGGAAAGCCAGGTGGAAGGAGATGACTCTGCAGTCTGGTGGACAGAGTCTGCAGAGCCTCCATCAGTTCTGAAAATGAGGAAAAGCTACTCAAGGTCATTTAGGACCAGATTTTTCTCCTTAAACCATTTAGACATCTTAATGTGGGAAATTAAGCTCGAACACCCTCATGATAAGCTCTCCAGATGCCTGTCTGCAACATTAGTTTGTGAAGTACCTGTAAAATCAGGCCCCTTGGCAGAACTGAACAAAGCCTAAGCAAGTTTCTGATTTAGGACATGAGTGTTGTGACAGGAGCCGGGTGCATCTCTGAGACAGCACCTCCATTGGCATCAGAAAACATTTGGCCTTACTGAGAAGTGTGTGGCCTGGCCCCCAAAATTTCCTTCTATTTTTTGAATTGCAGAAAATTGTGTTGCTAACACAAGGAAGCTTGAGAGCATGTGTCAGCCCCATCCGGATGACAAGGAGCTGACAGAGCAGCTGTGAGGGACGAAGGTGTCTCACAGAGTTGATGCAGCTGAAGATCTAAAGGTAAGTCTGATGCAGATGCCATTTCTGAGCCTGTCCCAGTGGAAGCATTGAAGAAATCTGTGTACATTCTTTACCTTGGCAGGTCACTTCCATTTATTCTTATAAAAGTCTATTGTGCAGATATTAATATCTGCAGCTCTCCTTAATTTCTGCTGTCATGATGTGCTTTTATTACATTAGAGTGACCTGAAACTGTGTCCTAGCCTCATAGATCCCATTTTCACAGCTTGCACTGTGGGTTTAATTTCACAGTTTTTAGTTTCCCAGCTTAAAAATATGAACAACTTATGGAGCAAAATTAACAGTTTATTAGAAATATCACTCACTGCAAGAGTCTTAAGGGTAATTCACAGCTCTATAAAAGGTCGTGGTATAAATAATTGCTTGATGAATATGGACCATATCTGTTTGTCATTAAACACCAGCAGAGAGCTAATGCACTTTAATAGTCCTGCTAACTGCTATCTGACAGGCATAGAAATCACAACCAAATGCAACAATTATGCTGAACAATTGCTTGTTATTCTTTTTTCTTTACACAAAAGGTAAAATAATGACGTATGCTGTTGTCTTCACACATCAGTAGTGGTCGCGACTTCTACTCCCATGAAACACAGTAACCAATAGCTTAAGTATTGCAATGCTGTTGCACTGTTTATCAAACAAAATGTCCCATTAATTCCACTCTTTTACAGGTGGAAAGGCTGCACTCACAGTGCATAAGAGTGAAAACTGTTACTCCCCATCTTGTTTGTAGAGAACATGTTCAAGGTCCCTGGTATAATCACTGTATTAACTCGGCCGTTGTGATCCGCACTCATCTGTGTAGCTCTCCATTTAGGACTGGAAAATATAGTTTTAAGTCTTATTCAAAACAAAGAGGTTTTTAGTGAGGTTTCTCTAATAAATGCAATTACTTCTAAATTTCATTTATTAATTTTAATTAAGGTCTTACTGTATTCAGTTGTGACTGAACCTAATTACAGCACATCTAGTTCTGCTACTGAGGATGAGGCCACAGTCTATTGTGTTTGGGAATGGATGCAGAAAGATAAAGGACACTGATAGAGATGGATTCCCCCTTCAGAAATGTCTGGCTCTATTCCAGAAGAATTCCTGCTGTGCTTGGTTAAAGAGGCTAGAAGATACTCCATTCCTCCTCACTTACCTCACAGCATCTGTCCCAAAGGCCAGGGATAATTAATCTGCCTCCTCCTAGCTGCCCTTGGAGAGGCTTTTCTACACACCAGGGACTCCTTTAGGTCTGCTCCAAACACCTATGAATCCCATCATCTTCTACCCTACCCATCCTGGAAGGTCCCTATGAAGTCCCATGCAGTATTCTCCATAAGAAGGTCCCTAGTAAATGATTCTGTCACACTTGACTGAGTTGCTTTATATTAAGAACTTCCCACAGATAAGATGGGTGCTTCAGCTGACCTGAATCACAAAGTAATCTATTTGTGTAAGAAATTATTTAGGGCAAGAGAAATTAGGTGGTGCTGTGGCTCAGCTGACAGCAAACAGGTTTTAGGATGTGGTCATTTCATCAGCCACAGTCAGCTCCTCAGACTACTTTTGGCACCTAAATGTGATGGTGAATTGAACCCCAAGGTACTGAGAGGAAGCATGTGTATAAAATCCATGAGGAAAGTTAAATTTTCATTCAGATCAGGACTTGACACATGTTCCTGAAGCCACATACTGATTGAGACAAATAAAATTGCTTATTAATTGCTCTCTGTCCATCCAGGGCAGTAAGTAGTCCAGCACTACCATGGAATAAAGAGTATGTGTCCTTGTAATTAAGTGCTGTGTCATGATGAGCATGCACAAGAGCATGTTGAAATGAAGTAACATAAGCAAGCCCTTGGTTTTGGAATTTATTGAACTTTGCAATGTTGGTAGAGTTTGGCTAATGCAGTTTCTTGGTTATTGTGAGGCAAATGTCTTAAGTGACTATTTTAAAGTAAATCAATTTAATAAAGAAACTGCTGATTGGAAATAGGAACAGTATTGTCAGGGAGTTGGTCTTTGTTCTGATGAGATAGGATTACATTATGGATCTGAAATAACATCAAGTAGAACTTACTCTGTTTTCAGAGGCAAGGCAGCACCTATGGTATCATGATAAATAATTACACATGAGAAATTATGACTTGGTTGCAGAATCTGGTTGCCCCAGTTTTTTGTTCAAACAGGGTGAATGGTTTAAGGGAAAGAGACACTTATGCTTTTAATGAAAGGATTTGTTTGACATTTCTTTTCCCTGGACCTACCCTGGGAAGTGACACTTGCACAATGAGAAATGAGCAGCTTCCCAAGAGGAGAGGCAGGTTATGCCTCTCCAGCAGGTTTAGAAGTTCCTGCCCTTCCAGTTACCTCCCTATTTCTCCTTGACAGTGGAAGTTCACTGAGTTGGCAGCATATTTAAGAAAATACCCAACTGTAGCTTACACCTGTGCTGTGGTCAGCAGGGACTTGCAAAAGGGCCATTGATAAACGCTGTATGAAGAGATTGCTTCCTGCAAACACGTTTCATGTTTCTGATTTTAGTTTGTTTATTGCTTTTTCCTATAAGCTCCCTGGACTCTTGGACAGCTCAGAAATACCAGGCTGGCATTTCTAACCTTGACTATTCAGTCTTAACTGAAAGGTTTACAAAAATCTAGTTTTTGTACAAAAAATCTATACAAGCAGTGGAATTATACAGCTGCCAGGGATGGCAAAAGGGCACTGTGACCACCCAAATACGTTCTCTGACAAGAGATCCTTGAAATAGCAAAGGAAAGTCTCCAGATGTTGCTGTCTTTGGTTGAGTGTAGTAGAGAAAAGAGGAAATCCCAGGTTGCACCAAAATCAGTCAAAAATGTTAGGCCAAGTCATGGCAGAATTGCTAGTATAAACACAATATAAATACTGGGATAGACATACATTAAACTCTCATATGTTTTTGTCCCCAAATAGGTCTAGAAAAGACTTTTTCACAAAATGCTATCTAAACTGTTCCAGGACGCTCAACAGATCAATCAAACAAACGTATCTTAAACCAAAACTTGTCAAATGAAGAGCAAGTTTTTAATGTAGTGTGGAGAAAAAACATGGCTACATGATGCTTTCGCTTCCCCATCCCTAGAAGTGTTTCAGGCCAGCTTGGACAGGACTCTGAGCAACCTGGTCTAGTGAATGGCGTCACTGCCCGTGGCAGAGGTGTTGGAACAAGACGAACTTTAAGGTCTCTTCCAACCCAAACCTTCCTATGATTCTATGATATGGCACAACAGCAAGTGGCAGGGTAATGGGGAGGCATGTAAGGAACACACCGTTGCCCAGGCTGGAGGACTGAAATTAGCTGTTCTCAACTTCCAGATACAATATTTTGGGATACAGGGTCTTTTTCCTGTTTTTTAAATATACTTGTAGTGATGTGAGCAGAACAATATATCTTCCCTTAAACTTGTGAGGAATGTTTTTTGTAGAAAGGTTGCAAACCACTTCTTACCTGTGCCAAACATTTTTCATTGAAAACTTTCATACCACCAGTCAAAAGTCTTAGAAAGCTGAGCTTATGACATTTCCTTGAGAGCAGGACGACGTTCCCTTGCCCCAGGCAGTGTGACCTAGACTAGTTTTATTCTTAATAGATGAGTGTCAAGATCATCCTTCAAAACCTTTAAGTACAGCCTACATCCTCATTAAGCCATGTGTTCAAGACTTTGCTTGCCTTACTGTTTTTGTTGGTATCCAGTCTAGATTGCTTTTATTCCGACTCATTACTGCTTATCTTTCTCAGTATGGGCATGGAAAAGAGCTTATATCCATTCTAGATTCCTTTTATTTCAACTCACTATTTTGTCTTTCTCGGGATGGGCATGGAAAAAGTTTACCTACACCTTGTTTTTGTCTTTTATACAAGTGAGAACTGGTGTCATTTTCCTTTCACCTTTCCTTTTCTGGACTAAACCCTGCCATTTTCTTAAGTCTCTTCTCACAGCATAGGTCCTGCTTTCTAGACTTCTTTTTATTCTCTCTATTCCCCTTCGGTCTCTCCCCACCTGGCCAGTGTTTTTCACAGCTAGTGCTAAGAAAAACCAGACCCTTATTACTACCAAATACAGACAGAAATTTCTTCATCTGGCTCAGAGACAGAAGCCTAGCTCAGGTACACCAGGTTTGCCTGGTTTGCAACTGTGTGATACTTTTGACTCATGATTAGTTTGTGATTCACTGTAAAGCTTGGTGGTTTTCTGCATTACTGCTGTGTAGTCAGACATTTTCCATCTTGCATTTGGAGAAATAAATGTAGAACTTTGTGTGTCCTTATTGAATTTTTGCCTGTTACTTTCAGTCCATTTTCCTAATTTATCAAGAATGTTTTAAATTCTAGTTCTGTCCTCCTTCATGCTTGTAGCCTTTCCAGCACTGGTGTTGCTTGAAAATTTAATAAAGCATATTTGTTAATTCATCATCTAAGTCTTTAATGAAAATATTGAATAATGCTGGATGGGAGACAGATCCTTCAGGGGTCTTTCTTGATACATCTTTCTGTGTTGATTGTGAACTATGGGTAGCTATTACCTAAATATGGATTCCCCAGCCAGTTATATACCACTGATAACACCTCCAGCTAGTGTACATTTCACTCACTTGTTTATGAGTTTGTTGTACAGGCCAGTGAAGAGAGGGTAGCGACAGTGAAGGTACTAAAACAACGGCAGGGAATGCCTCTCTCCAATTCACATGGCTTGTCTCCCTGTCATAAGAGGAAATTAACTTTCCTTGATTTATTATTGTCAGAACCATGTTGGCTGTCATTTATACCCTTTTTATGGTTACAAGTTGCTTGATTAGTCCCTCCAGATTTGGGAGAGGAAATCAAGATAGGCTCACTAGTCAATAACTTATATTTCCTCCAGATTTGGGAGAGAAAATCAAGAGAAGCTGACTAGTCAGTAATATTTTTGGCCCTGTATCTCCCCTTTTCAGCAGTAGGAACAGCATTAACCCTCCTCTGCTATGAAATCTCCTGTTTTAATTAAGCTCTCTGAAGCTCCCTAACAGCTCTGAGGCTGCTCTGGCTGGCTTCTGGAAGTTTCCATTGGAGAGTGTCTTCACTCTCCACAGCCATTCCATCCTGCCCCATTCCCGCCCTTCTGCTGGGCATGGCTGAGCAGGGAGCTGGACCCAGGACTATGATCAGGCTGAAAAGCAGTCTTTTCTTTCATGGGATCACAGCAGCAGGAGTGGCTGGCTCCAAGCTGGGAGAGGGGTTGGAAGGACACTCTGAACACCTCACCTGGCTCGAGCAAATACCCCTCAACTGAACATGGGACTGGAGCCCAGTACCTGCAGGGTCTTTCTGAACCACCAGGCCTGAGAAATGCTAACCTTCAAGAACACTCTTCATCTACCCATTCCCTGCTGTACCCTGATCTTTCATTTTCAGCTGCTGGTGTTAACTACAGTAACTACGTGATCCCAAGTGACCCTGAGTGACTACTGAGGATACTTTCCACAATGTAATCAGTTGATAATTTTCCCACCCCATTACAAGTTTAGATGACTCTTAAGTCATTTCAGTATTATGAAAGTATTGATACACCCTGTTTATCTGTGTCCCTGGGGAGTTGTATCTGGTTTTGATCCTAAGCTTTTATGGTTGTGTCCCTGCACAATTATCCTTACTGTCTGCCCTTAATAGCATGAGGTTTCTGGGAGGTTTCTGTCTTTCTCTGAGTAGGCAGAAGAGCTTGTGGCTGGCCATGCTGGTCTGTGACTGTGTCTCACAGCCTCCTCTGCCAGGATGGAGTTCGCACTTCTGTCCTTCATGTAGCTTCTTCAAGGAGATGCCAAGTCTTGCAAGCTCATTTTCCTCTAAGGCTTCCAGTAGGATTTTACTTACCTGCAATAGGTTTTTATGCCTGTGAAACCCATTCTCTTTACATTATCAGTTTGTCTCTTTCTTTTTGCCAGAGTTGTAAACCCCGTCACAACTCACATTGCCCTTTATCTTCCTATTTTCATCCGCCTCTTTCTGCCTTGACCCTATGCCTGAACACTGAACTGGGTGTTACTGATGGAGTTCGACAAGGTGCTAACACACAAGGAACTGTTTTCAAGGGAAAAAAGGAGACCAGCTGAGATACAGCCAGGGAAAGACGCTTTTGTCTGTCTGAAATGCAGTCAGAGACTATTTTAGCCCACCAATAGGTAAACAGATTAGCTTCCAGGAGAGCCAGATGAGGCAGATGTACCAGAGAACTCCGATTGGAATTCTGCTAGGTCTCATCTGGATGCACTGAAACTCAGCCGCTGCTTATGAATAAAAAGTGAAGGTAAGGCTAGTACTCCTTTTATTCATGGCTTCTTCCTGTTGAAGCCAGGACAACCATGTGCTGATAGCAGAATGCTTTGCTCATGGGTCTAAACGACAGATTTGTAGCTTACAATAAAACTGCCTGCAGGTTTATTACTGTGCTGTCATGCATTTCAAAAGCTACAGTAGAGTGAACCTGAGCAATGCCCCAGCCACCATTTGCCATATTTACCTGGTGATAAATGTCAGGTCTCTGTTGAGCTTCAGCAAGAGAGCAGATAATGGCAAGTAAAAAAGCTTGGGTGTAACAGCATCACCAACAACCTGACTCCCTGTGACCCATCACATTTTTTTATAACATGAAAAGATTATATGTGACATCTACAACCACTCCTGTGACAAGAGCTAAAGGAGAACATCTTTCTTCCATTCTTGTGTACCTTGTGATCTTCAGAAGAGTTATCGGGATGGCGCTTGTTTGTATATGCCTTAAATTTGAAGACTTAAGAGTCCCAGCTTAAGCCTGTCTGCCAACAATGGCTCCACAGATGTTCACAAGGATTTTGGTGGTGGCTTCAGAGGGGCTATATTTTCCTTAGTTTTTGTGCCAAGGAATGTTAACCCTTCTAAGCAAACAGGATCTGGTAAGACCGTCCTTTAAAAACAGTAACAAAAGCAAAATGTCTTCGTATCGGGACGCTCACAGTGAAACCACAAAAGTTAACAACACTGCAAATCCTGCGAACACCACCTCAAATGATCTGAACATTGACTGTCTCTTATGTCTAGTTGTGGAGAGCTGCCTCAAGGTGCCAGGTACCACCAAACTGAGAAAAAATAAGAGATCATTTTGCAGGACAGCTGCTATTGAAAGAAATAGAGCAAAGACTTCTCCAGTTTCTTAGCTTTTAAGAAATGACCCCTAACTTTTTGTGTGTGTATTTATTTGTGTTGTTTGCATGCTTGTCACACGCGCACGAATGCTGCATCCCAGAACCATTACTGAAAAGTTTTTTAGAGAGTCTCAAAGAGTCGTTGGTCTCCAATATGCAAAGCACTTCAGTAGTATGATGTCAGTAATGAAGCATTAAATCAAGCATTCAAGATTTATATTGCTAAAGCACCCTCTAGTGGGGCAGGGACAGAACAGCTGTTTTTAGCAGAGATGGGATAATCGCTCCAGTATTAGAGAATAGACAAGTAAAAGGCTGGATACTGGTGGGATAGGCAAACACATTGAATCTTTAGTTTGCAGAATCACAGAATCATTTAGGTTGGAAAAGACCTCCAAGATCATCAAGTCCAGTCTTTGACCGATCACCACCATGTCAACTAGACCAAGGCACTGAGTGTCACATCCAGTCATCCCTTTAACACTTCCAGGGGTGGAGACTCCACCACCTTCCTGGGAAGTCGGTTTCAAAGCTGAACAACTCTTTCTGTGAAGAAATTATTCCTGATGTCCAGCCTGCCTCTCCCCTGGTGCAGCTTGTGTCTATGTCCTCTTGCCCTGACAATGTTTAGTCAATGCTCCTGCTGTCCATGCAACAGGCAGAAGTCACAATAATATCTGAAAGGTGGCTATATTCCAGTATTTGACCATCATCATGGTGATAAAAAATTTCCTTGTATCTAAACAGAATTTCCCTTGTTGCAATTTCTCTTTATTGCCTCTCAGCCTACAGCTGTCCACCTCCAAGCATTCCCTGTAATTCCTCAGGGTCTTTACAGTGTCGTGATCTTGAAATATTGGAAAAAATATTTGCAGTCACTGAAAGAGAGAAAACTTTTGGGACAGGGCCTGGCTGAGAGTGAGTTGAGGTTTGTAGTAAATAAATTATTGCCTGTTCACTTGTTCAGGGAAAAGGACATTTTTAGGTGATTTGTAAAGAAACACTGTAGCTTCAAAGAAGATCACTCATTTTATTTCTCTTTTTAAAGGAAGGAACTGTGGGGTCGTGACTGAAGGTGATCAGTTGGTTGGAGGTGGGCAGGAGTGGGGACCCCAGAGCGTTCACACAGCTTTGTGGGCAACAGCTTCCCATCATCAGTACAGTACCTGATGCCTTTAAATAATTAATCTTGTTTTGAGAGGAAGGAGATGAGTGTGATCAAAAGCAGAAAACAGCTGAGCCATGTGAGCTAGTCCTGGGGAACCAGAAGGTCACCAAAGAGGGTGGTGGGCCCCCAAATGGTGGTGATCCCTGCTTGTTGCCTGGCCCTATGTGTTACCTGGCTGCAGCAAACAGGTGAAGAGGAGGCAGGATGATCTGACACTTACATTTGGGGATGCATAGCATAGTCTTGGCTATATTTTTTGGTAAGGAGGTTGGCCAGCCATGCCATGGAGCAACTTTAAGGGCTTTGTCTGTTTCTAGGAAATCAGAAGCATTGACGTCTGCTGTTTCCTTTTACTTCTGTAAGACAAGGCTTTGAAGCTGCTGATGTCTGGATAGATGTGGATCCCAGGAAAGCACCTTCTCCAGACCTACCTGGGGCCGTGGTCCATGCCTGTGGATGCAGCATCCCCCCGCCTCTCTGCGGCTTCACTGGCACACTGTGCATGCCCGCTGCCTCTCCTGCACTGCCCACAGCCTGCCAGTCTCGGGCAGGATGTTTAGAGAAAAGATTAGGCGAAGAGTAATCATGGTTCTTTCAAACTGGGTGGATAAAATTAGACCTGTATAATTAGTGGTTAGGTGGCTAAAGGAAAGCAGTTTCGTTTGTGAGTGGTCAGCACCTGCCAACATTCAAACTCACGGCCTCAGTATTTGTGTGTTTGCCTTTAGGCACCTCAGCATGAAAACACTCACCCAGGCCAGACTCAGGGACTGAACCTCCCCAGGACCTGGAATCCCTCCTGTGTTTTCCATTTTCACCTGCCACCACTCACCCTACCAAGCCGTGCATTTCTGTGACCTTGCTTGGCAGGAAAACCAGAGTCTCTGCAGGTGGCCAGCTGCCAGGGACATTCATTTTTTCCAATTAGTGGAAAACAGAGGGTGTTACCGCTACCCATGATTTAAAAACAGCATCAGAGCAGAAACCCATGGAGGACATCCAATATCCTGGTCAACATGCCACTTTTGGAAGCCAGCAGTGCTCTCCTCTGTGCAACAGAAGACACACCTTTCCCCAGACCTTTTGGAAGAACTCTAGCAATGATGGTCTGAAAAAGGCGGGTGGGGGAGCATGGAGCCCCTGAACCATGACTGCCTTTGGTCCTCCTCAAGCAGAAGTAGGGATGCACTGAGCACCTTGTGCGGGTCAAGTGTTCAACCTGGTGCACTGACTGCCCCAAGGAACTGCCCTGGGTTCTCCAACAGCCTTAAGATCCATGTTCCTGTGCTCTCAGATTATGGTAAAAGATGATCTGGGAAAGCACATGAAATCATGATAGACCTCAAGGCACTCAGGAGACTCTCTTTTTCTTCTCTGATGGATTCCAGGAGTCCTTCCCTGGATTTTCCCCTGACTCTAGCTCTCCTGTTTGGCACCTTTCTGTTACACAATTTGGCTTTTCAGATGTTCCTTTTCAAAGCAGCAGTTTGGAGCTGGAATTAAAGAGGGTGGCAAAAAGCCTTAATCAGAGACATGGCTTTATAAATAAGACAAGTACTTATTTTATTTCACTGTTTAATAATATATTTCTTTTCTATAGCTGCAGTGCTGAAGAGGCAGAGCAGCGGCAGGTAGGACTGTTGTTAATTCTACGTATCACTATAACTTATTAACCTTGAAATGTGTGGAAATGAAATTGCACCTTACTTTAGCGTTTATGGCAACATTTGACCGAGGGTAGTTTAAGCCTGTATACAATTTCTGACACTAGAGGGAGTACATAATTTATTTTATGAAAATAAAATACAAGCTTTGTTTTTTGAATAGAAAATATATCAACGGAGAAAAAGCAAAAATATTGAAAGAGAACGTTTTTGTCTCACTTCATGCTATACTCAAAAAAAAAGAAGCTGAGAAGCTGCCTTATCTAGGTAGGTTATGCAACAGTGTCTGTAAAAGCCAGTGTGGGGCAGATAACCAGCCAGCCTGTGCTCAATTTGTGTGTTTGTGTCTATCGAGTCTGAACACATGGGGTGAGTAACTAACCCACGGGATAACACACACAGACATCTCTGCCCACAGGTTTCTATCTCTGGTGCTGCTGTATTCCCACTGCTCCCCACAAGCACCGCAGTGTCTGAATGGCTATGATCTCTCCAATGTGTTTATCCTCTCAACACGCCTGGGAGGTAGGGAAGAAGTACTATCCTCTTTTACGGATAGAAAGTCAGGTGCAGAGAGGGTGAAAGATGCACCCACAGCCTGGTGGGAGGCTGTGGCAGCAATTAAGACCATGGCTTGTCAGTGCACCCTCGCTCAGGTTCCCAATTCACCTCTGGGTACACCAGGTTGTTAAGCTACAAGGTGCCTTTGCCTGGCTGTTTTTTCCTGACCACGGGTACAAAGCTTGCCCAGTGAATTCTGTGTTGTGTCTTTTGTGTAACTGGATAGACATGTCACCGTGACCCTCTCTCCAGTCCCAGTTAGCAGGAGGTGTGTCAGGCTCAGGCTGACGTGGAGACCATGCCCTTTGCAGGGCACTGTGGGGAGAAAGCAGCTCCCCCACTCCTGTGGGGGTGAGAGGCCATACAGCACAGCCCCCACTGCTGCAGTGACAGTGGCTCTCACACAGGCTGAAGCAGATCATCTTGTCCTCATCCTAAAATGGTCACAAAATTGTGGGGAATACACAAATGCAGTAATTCAGGACAACATGGATGGTTTTGCAGCCCAAGCACCTTGATTATTGTGTGAGATCAGTCCCAGCACGTGGCAGTGTCTATACCCATTGCAATGTCAATATCTAATACAGAGATCTCCTAAAAGTCTCTTTATCACGGGGAGGATTTCTTTTAAGTGGTAGAAACAAGATCAGTTCTGAAAATGCTATCACCTTGTTATCACTGTACATGCCAACAACTTCTGAGAGTCTCTTCTGAAGTCTTCCACTGAGGCCTCCTTCAGCCCATCTGGCACTGCACTTGTTAAAGCAACAAGTAACTCCAGCAACTCATCCCATTAGGACTTATTATGCAGCGAAATTGCACCACTTTTAGTAGAAGTTCTAATATCTTTAGCAGAGGATTTGGTTTGTTATGCAGTGGTTTGGAGACAGACATTCAAGTGTAAAATACTGTAATGTTTGTAGGTGGCTCTTATCTGCCACCAATCACAGACAACAAACACTAAAGCCGTGGCAATGAAACGGGGTCTATCACGCTTTGGCCCACCCGCAAACACACGCGTCCAGGCTGAGAGAGCTCAATGAATGAAAGCACCAGGTAGATCTTCTTCTCCTCTCCCCATTTCTCCCTCAGAGCAGTCAGTGCTTCCATCCTTGCTAATGTTTGGTTGCTCAGGCTCCAGGGCTTCCTGAGAAACAAACCTCAGCAACATTCCACTCCTGGGAATTCCACCCTATTTATGCTTAAGATTTAAGGAGCTGAGTCTCACTCCCACAAATGTTTTCTAGAACCCGGGTAATGATTTGTTACTGAGAAAATGCCCCTTGGGATCCTGAAGAATCCATATAATGCAGTGCAGCTGCATTTGAAGATTTCTTTTGTTTGCACACACAAAACTTACAGAGAGCTTTGTATGCCTAAGAAAGGCAAGATCTAAGCTATGCAGGGGGCACCTATCGTTAAGCACCAGGACCTTCCTGTCTGTTTCACTCAGATATGAAATATTTCTCTTCCTTTCAACTGCTACCCATTGAAAATAAAGGTTTTTACTCCCTCCTGTGTACATATTCAGAAAGAACAACAAAAAAAATGGTAAGTATCTGATCAAACACTGTATTCACTGTCTACCCAAACACCAGAGCACATAAAGTCTATAATCTCCTCACTTATGTCAAAATTTTATGTGGAATAGAAACCACTGCAACCCAGGACCATGAAGGAATTGAGGCAGTTAACTCCTCATTGAATTTGGCTTTTTCTGCATCTAAAAACCCAAGTCTTCAGCCCCTCATCTGTCAAATGGGATTGTTCAGACTGGAGAACAGATGGCTCTGGGGAGACCTTGTAGCACCTTCCAGTACCTACAAGAAAGCTGGAGAGAGACTTTTTACAAGGGCCTGTAGTGAAAGGACAAGGGGGAATGGCTTTAAACTGAGAGTGGATATTAGGAGATTAGATTAGGAGATTAAGAGATTAGATATTAGGAAGAAATTCTCTAGTGTGAGGGTGGTAAAACACTGGAACAGGTCGCCCAGAGAGGTTGTGATGCCCCATCCCTGGAAGTGTCCAAGGCCAGGTTGGATGGGGCTTAGAGTAACCTGCTCTGTGGAAGGCGTCGCTGGAAGGGGTTTGAAACCAAATGACCTTTAAGGTCCCTTCTGAACCAAACCATTCCATGATTCAAATAGGGGAAATACCTCTATATGTTGTGAGAATAGACTTATCAAAAGACTGTGAGACACTCGGGTCAAACGGTGTAGAAAGAGTCACAGAAACAAAACCCAATTCTTATTAGAAAGAGGGGCAGCAGATGGAGGAAGGAATAAAAAACTCTGCAGAGGAGTAGAAGGCCTAGACTAGTTTTAGAAAAAGATCGAGCAAATAAAAGCGTGGGAAGAGCCAAAGCCTCAGGGACAAAGTGATATGTTTTTTTGTAAAACTGCATGTACAGAATATCATAATGAAAAATACAGCAGCACTTCCAGGGGACATGGCTGCTTGGGAAGCAGAAGTTGAGCATCCTGCCAGTGAGGAAATAGCACCAGTGTCCCGTGTTCATTATTCAAAGGCAGATATGTTCAATTTTCACATGAGTTTAGTACCACATAAGCAGAATTTTTCATGGCTTGATGCATTTTCATATGTGATTAGAAATATGTGCAAGTTTGGTGTTCTGAGGCTGTTGTACACCTTTGCTGTGCCCATGAAGGCACATTCATAGCCTCTGGCTGGAAATCCCATATAAGACCACTGCATCTCCCAGCTTCCCCCTGTTGCAGCAGCTTCTCCCAGTAAAGGAGCCCACCTCTCACCTTGCACTGACATCTTCTCCTTAATTGTGTTTAGCTTTATGCAAATTCATGTGTCTGCAGATATTGTGTCTATGTATCTGTCTCTCATGGTTCCTGGTTTCATTAATCTCTTCCAAATTCTTATTATGTTCTGTGCTTAATTCTGCAGATGAAATTGGTATTTTTATTGGCTCATACTGCATTACATGTGTGCACTGACTTTTAAAAAAATCAATTAACTCAAATGGGGGGATTTCAGAATGTTCTAGTCTGTACCACAGCTCAAACAAAGCTGCCAGCCCTGCCAGCAGCTTTCAGTGTTACAAGCTGAGTAAATGGAATATTTAACTTTTCCTCCAGGTACTTGATAGGGAAAGGATATCAATGATCCAAAGATTTTCAACAAGAGACAGATTCCAGACAGTTGTGGCTCTTCTCACCATGAGAAACATAAACATTGAGTGCTTCTCAGACTTGTTGCTGAATTTAGTGCTCACAGGAGGGTTGAACAGTTTGAGCAGTATCGAGTCAGACCCACCGTGGGGAGCACATAACACCAACTCCTTTCCTGGGTCACTGCTAAAGCACTGCTTCTTGGCTAAGGTGCAACGTGCCTGCTATCCTGGTTGGCACCCCTTCAGTAGAAGAGTACACATAAATTTTTAGTGCTTGGAGCACTTAGCATTTAGATTGAAATGGGAGAAAGCAATTTACCTTTGCCTACTATTGCCACATGGTAAAATTACATTGACCTTGACAGCATCTTTTGTTTGCCTGGAGCACTCTGAATTCAGGGGGACGTTGGCTGCATGATGAACACAAATTAATCGCCATCATGGTTAAAATGAAACACCTGAATGAAAGCTAAGGGAACATCTTTACCTCTAACTGGATTCCTCAAATCAGACTCACAAATTGAGCTCAGTATCTGAGAAAACCCTGGCTTTCAGATAAGATCGTTTCAGATGAAAAAAATCCTCTTTCTGGTCATGGGCTGCTCTTCATACAGCATCCAGAAGGACTTTTTTGCTCCAGAGGCAGAACAGCACAGATCTTTTCCTGATATAAATGCAAAATAAGCCAACGTATCCAGTGATGTATGGAAATCTGTGTTGTAGAAAGCCAATTTCCAGATAAGAATTTCATTTCCTGTAGTCAGGAACTAGTCAATAAGAAGTGGGGGTGAAAGAAATTGAAAGAATTAAAATAATTGCATTAAGCTACTTTCTTCCTCTCCAGATACCCCATTATCTAATCTTTTGCATTTCTAATAAGCAGTGATCAGGCACCTAGCTTGTCCGTGGCTGATGTTCTACAGAAGAATTTCAAGGAAAAAAACAATAAAGTAAACCTTCTACCACAAATTCTTTCAAAATGCAATTCAATATGTGTGGCTGTAAAAGCAATTTGGTTTTCAGAGAAAGGGGTGATGAAAATGTGCGTATCACGCCTGAATTAACCCCCTTACCGGTGGACTTTTGCAGGCAAAAATCAACCCACCCAAGTTTTTAGCCAAAGATTTTTGCCTGGAAACTGTTCTTTCTAAGTTGCCCTTCTGGTAGAAGGAACAAAAAAAAAAAGCCTGAAATACCCAGGAGCCTCACCAAGGAAGAAAAGCAGACATTGTAGCCAATAGAACCATGAATGGCAGGAACACCCCTGGTTTCTGTCTTGGTTTGGCAGAACAGGGGTAAAAGCCTGAAGTATGAAGGAGCTTCACCAAGGGAAAAAGCAAGAGCAACTCTTGGAAGATCATAGAATCATTAAAGTTGGAAAAGAATTTTGAGATCATCAAGTCCAACCATCAGCCTAGCACCACTATCATGCTCATCATTAAATTATGTTCTCAGGTGTAATATCCGCACGTTCTTTGAACACTTCCAGGGATGGTGACTCCATCACTTCCCTGGATAGCCTGTTCTAATGATTTATAAACCTTGCCACAAATTTTTTTTTTCTAATATCCAATCTAAACCTCCTCTGGCACAGCCTGAGGTAATTTCTTCTCATCCTGTCACTTGTTACCTGGAGAAGAGGCTGACCTCCACCTGGCTACAGCCCCCTTTCAGGTCGTTGTAGAGAGTGCAAAGGTCTCCCTTGAGCCTTCTCCAGCCACTCGCCATAGCACCTGTGCTCCAGACCCTTCCCCAGCTCCGGTGCCCTTCTCTGGACATGCTCCAGCACCTCAATGTCTTTCTTGCAGTGAAAGGCCCAGAACTGAGCACAGGATTCGAGGTGTGGCCTCACCAGTGCTGAGTACAGGGGAACAATCCCTGCTCTGGTCCTGCTGGCCACGCTGTTGCTCACATAGGCCAGGATGGGACTGGCCTTCTTGGGCACCTGGGCACATGCTGGCTCTTGTTCAGCTGCTGTCAAACAGCACCCCCAGATCCATTTCCTCCAGGCAGCTTTCCAGCCACTCTGCCCCCAGCCTGTAGCACTGCTTGGGGCTGTTGTGACTCAAGTGCAGGACTTGGCACTTCGAGATACTGCTGTGGTTTTGCTATTCAGGGAAAGAGAAGAATGCACACACTTTTCTCTCTGAAAGAACGATTTTCTTCTTTCCAGTCATTTAGAGCTATGAATGCACTCCTAAGGAGGGGAATGAAAGGAACATTAACTCTAAAGAGTGATTGAAGAAAAACATAACTTTTAGAAGGACAGTTTTGGCATTACTCAGTTTATAACATGCTTTTAAATGTAAGAATGGTTAATGAGAAGTTCTCCCTTCTCACTTTCTGAAGAGATGTAAAGGAGGTGTACTGTGAAAAGAAAAACCTCAGGAAGCAAGAGTCAGATCAACATACAACCTCTTAAACTTGCATGAGCTTAAAGTTGTAGGTTTTCCCCATCATTTGAAGAAAGGAGCAATTTTTAACTGAAATTTTGAATAGAGATTGTATCTGCTATGTTGTTTAATTTTATTTTATATGAGAAATCTTAACTTTTCAACCAAGTAAAAAATAAAAATAAATTACTGTTTTGTGGGTTTATGCTCTCAGAGTTTAATGAAATATTTCTCATTTCCATTGTGAGCCTTCACATTCCTTCACAAAATAAATGTAACTTTTTAGTTTAAAAAAAAATACTGTTAGAATGCAGACCCTTTAACATCACCACCACTTCCAGCAGCATCCACTGCTCTCTTCTTGGCTAAGGAAATCCCCGTCTAGGAGACTGTCTTCAACCTTAAGAGCAAGAACTCTTCTGCCCCCTCTGCCAGGCTTCTAGGAAGAAGAAAGGTAAACAGCCACCTCTGATCCATGGGACATGAAGGGATAGCAGGCTGCTATGGGTTCACAGAAGTCAGTTCTGTTGTCACAAAGCCTCTTACTCAGCCCGCTTGATTACTAACATGAGAAGAGAAAGCTGCAACAGAAGAGAGTTCAAGGCTACTTAGCTCAGGAGCTGGCTGCCATAGAGGTTATTATTTAGCCTTTTGCAGGATGATTGCAGTTGATCACCTGCCCACAAACGTGAGGGAACGTAAATCTGGAATTTGTGAATTCATCTGTTGTGTTTTGACAGGAGAGAGGCTTTTGGCAGACAGTTAGTGGAAATAAACTCTCTCTCCAGGGCCCAGAGCCATGTTGCAAGTGCTGGAGAGTATTTATGCCCTCTCATCCACTCTTTTCAGAGAGGCTGCAGGGATCTGAATCAGAAGTATTGCTTTAGCAAGAGGGAAAATCCATCCACCTGACAGACAGAACTGCCAAATATTTTTTTGCTCTAAGAAGTTTTGGGCATACGCTCTTTTCAGGTACTTTAGGAGGATGTAGACACAAACCCTGAGTAACTGATGTCAGATCAATTCTAATCCTTGATGCCAACAGTTTTGTTTCTTTCATGGGAAGATCCCATCCTTTTGGCGAAAGAAAAACCGATATGAAAACCAAAGTACTTTTCAATTTAATTAAATCTGTGATTACTGAGCTACATCCTTAGTACCACAGAGCAGTATCACTGATGAGGGAACATCAAACGCTTGCCAAGCTTAGGTCGATTAGATAAGTACCCCAAGCACAGCTGCTAATCTGAATCACTTCATAACTAGTTTTAACCACTTGGGACTGAAAATGAAGCTCAGTATTTCATACAAACAGGCATTCCCGCATGATTTACTATCCTTTTTTCTTCCAGGAAGAATGGAAATTCCTATTTCAGTATCTGTTTCCATTAAAATATGAATAACACCTTAAAAAAAGAAGAGAGAGAAAGGTTTGGCTCAATTTAAGTTTAAGTTTTAAATAAGATCTCTGTAGGGTGTGGAGCTCTGATGTCCTCAGGAATTGTTACAGTAAGATATAAGATAGTGCCAGTAAAGAACTTCAGGTATTCAAACTGTACTCTCTATAAGCCCAAAGAGAAACAAAGTGGGAAGGTGGAGTGGATTCAAAAGGCTAAGACTGGGACTGGCCTAGCTGACCTTAAAACAAGATATCTAAAGAAAATTTCTAACGGTAGAGTTTGAGTAGTTGGTCTGGGCCCCATAAAGGGGCTTAAGCCTGTATGCAAACATTATCTGTTGCTGTTTTAAATCTTCTGATGGGATGAGCACCCTGTGGATTGGGCTGTGACCAGTGGGCTGGCTTTCAAGGCTTAATGCTTGCCAGCAGCCTCTGGGTGAGGCCAGTTAAGCTTGCTGTAAGGAAAGGTTTCTTTACACTTGACAACAGTATGTTATTCCTGGGTTTTATTACATGTTTATCCTCCAGGCTCAGCAACCCCTGAGTGGACTCGTCGTGTCCCTGGGTGAGAAGGACCACCCTGCACTCCTAGGCATGTTAACTGCTGGCAGAAGAGAGGGACCCCCAAGCCATCACCCACCTGGAGGAAGCTGCCAGCAGATCACAGCATCAGGCAGGGGGCTGGGGAAGGGAAAGCCTGGGGAAGTGCATAGGCAGTGTTCTCCTATGCAGGCTTTGACATTTCAGCAACTCTACAGAGCAGCTGCCCTCTTCTTTTTGTTGTGCTTGCCCAACAGAGCTGCATCTCTCTCTCTCCTCTGGCTTTATCCCCAGAGCCATCCTTTCTGCATGGCAATGGGAGAGACAGACAGGGATGGAGGTGCAGCTGTGTGAACATGTGTGTGTGGTGCGGGTCATGGTCCCGCTGGTGCGGGCGCTCACACAGGAACACCCAGCCTAGGATGGGACACCTAAATAAACACCCTGACTGTGTGTGTAGCTGACAGCACGAAAGCACACAAATGGTCACACCCACTCAATCCAAAAGCTGAGCTAGCTCAGGATCGTCTTTCTGTAGGATGCCTAGTGAAGAGTAAGAGCAAGATGAACATACATGGCATTTCCTCCAGATACCCAAAATTGTACTTCCACAATTTCAAGCTGTTTTCTGTCAGGATTTTCCTGGGATAGATGTGTTTTTTGTATTCACTAGCTTCCAAAGGCTTTCCCATCTGTGAGTGTCTCCAGTGTTGGCTGAACTTGTAATGGCTCCTAGTGGCTCTGTATAAACAGCACTCCCCCCATCCCTTGTGTTGGAGAAGACAGACAGTGACTGGTTTCTGAGCATCCTCACCACACTCTTCATGCTGTAAACTGCTTTCACTGAATTGTGTCTCTTCCAGACTGCAACCTTCTGTCCTGCCAGTCATTGCCTACACTGAAGCTTTCTGTATCTAATCAGATATTGAAGCTGATTGTACTTTTTACTTTCCCCTGGACCTTCTTTGGTTTTGCTGTACCATTTATGAGATGAGAAGACCCAAACCTCACAATCATAACATGGGTGAGTCATGAGTTTGCACACTAGCATAATGTTCTTCCTTCTTTTATTCTTTATTCCTATCCTACTATGTCCTAATACTTTATTTGAGGTTGGGTTTTTTGACCACTACTGAGTGCTGAGCTGGCATATTCTCTGCAAATATTTGGATCAGCAAAATAGGTCCCAAGATCTTGCTCCTGGCTGCTGATGGCCATCTCACAGCATGCCATTTTGGCTGTGAAACTAGGATTGCTTTTTCTCCCCTATGTATCCCTTTATATTTATCTACTCTGCATCACATTTACCGTGTTATTGTCTTGTCACTACATCTCATTAAAGTACTACTAAAGCCTTACTCTTGAAGTCAGCCCTTGTCCTTAACAATATAAATATTTTGCTGTTGTCGATAAACTTTCCCCTCTGTTCACTGCCTTTTCCAGGTTGCTTATGAATACCCTGACAGCAAGGGTTGCACTACACAGCACTGCAGAATTACTCTGGTCCCCTCCTCTGCTTACTATCTTTTAAATATCTTTTTATTATGCAATGATTTTCTTTCTCTAGATAGGGAAGTCCTTGGACTCCCTTAAAAGCCTGTAGTGGGAAATCAAGGAACAAGTTTGCTGAAAGCATTTAGATATCCAATAGACTGTATCAACTGAATTACTCTTATCTGTATGTACATTGATCTCGTCAAACAACTCCAATCTGTAAAAATGGAAAAGGTCATGCTGACTCTTTCCAAGTAAATCAAATTTATTGAAGTGTCAATGAATTTTTTTCTCCATTGCATTTTCTACTAATTTGCTTAGTGCAGATTTCAGACTTCCAGGTCTGTTCTTTCTCACATCTCCCCTGGAACCTTTGCTAAAAAAAGTTGGCCAGGCATTTGATATTTGATATTTGACAACAACTCTTCGGATACCAAAGGAGTTTTAAGCATAGAGTTATAATCTGCTACTAGTCATTTAGCTGTTTCATCCTTGAGGTCCATTGAACTCCTGGGTGATAGCATCTGGGTTTTGGCAACTTGTTGCTCTTCATTTTGTTTCAGTGTTTCCAGATCTGGTTCCTGGGCACAGCTATTTCAGACACACTTGCTAATGGAGTCACCCCATTCCAAAAAGGTTTCTGATGTGAGAATCTACTCTTCTGCAGTGAATAAGGTGATGCAAAGGATTCATTTAGTTTCTCTAATGGCTTTATTTTCTCTGAGTGCTCCCTTCGAACTCTGGTAATCAATGGTCTCCACTGATTTTCTGGCAAGCTTCCTGATCCTGATGTTCAGGAAAAAGAGATTTATTGCTAGTTTTGATTCCTTTTGCTAGAAACTCGTCAAACCCCTTTTTGGCTGTCAAATTGTCACTGTACGTGTAATCTTCCAGAGTGTCTGTTACTTTCTAATTTATTCATTTGGATCCAACTTTAGCTGTTTGAGGGATTTGCAGTTATTCTTCTAATAACCTCCCTTATCTCGCCGTTTTCAAAGCTACCATGTTACTGCCCATTTTCAAGCCTACTTGATGAATAACGTGCACTGGCCTTGTGCTTTCAGCACAGCATCCTTTAGCAGACTTCAGGTCTTCAGGAAATAATTAATTTTCTTTGTTGTCCCATATTGTTTCTTTTAAACAAAATTCCTCATTTGCATAAGTTTCTCCTCCAAGCCAACTGTTTTCTGATCAATATCCTTAAGCAGTTCCTCCATGCAATAGTTATTGACTGTTTCATATTACATTCTTGCGCAATAGCTGGACCATTTGCATGTAAATTATTGAAGTCTGGTGTTTGTTACTGCCTTTCCTGCCTCTCTGGCATCTTGGAATTCCCCCATATTCTGCAGCTGGTGTCAACATCCTAGTCACAGAGGCAGCATCATACACAATGTTCTTCCCCTGCTATAGTAACACCATATTAGGTCTGTAATTTCAATCCCCACAGATTTTATGTATGTATGATGCTACAATTCATGGCCTAATCTGCATGCTGAATATTTGGTATTATAGTATCCCACTTACCATTCTCTTTCCACTGTATTTCTGATGCCTGTTGTGTTGATGCCTTCACTTAGACTACACAGGGCTGTTCTTTTACCTTACTTCTTAACCAGGCATTAAATGTTCTGTCTTTCTGCCTCTCTTTCCCTGGCAAACGAGGGTTCCAGGAGTATTTCAGAGACAGCTACCAAAGAAATCCTGATTGTCAGCACCTCAGAGCTTCAGCTTCACCTCTAGCACCTCACATCACCTCTCTGCCACTCTCCCTTCTCCTTGCCTTTCCTTTCCTACAGTACTGCTATCCACATGGACCGCAACCATCTGGTGCTCTGCCGCACTTCTTAGGAGCTGATCAAGGCTCCTCATTAAGTCCTCTCGCTTTCCACTAGACGGTATGTCCACACAGATGCTGTGGTTCCCTAAACAGGTTTTCTTGTCTGGATGATCCCACTGACCTTCCACGGCTTTGTCCAAGCACCGTGTTGCACGTCCTGTGACCACAGGGTGCAGGTGCTGTTTGCACAGCATTCCAACAGCTGCAGAAATAAATGGAGCTAAGCGCATCTGAGGTCAAAAACTTAGCTGCACCCAGGGTGCTTTCAGGAGCCTGCAGGTACTTCAGTGTGGATCTGTCAGTGGAGCACCTCGCTACCAACACAACTGGGTAGCTCTGACCCCTGAGGGGCTATTCAGGTGTAGAAAATTAAGCAGCTGCACAGGAATTTGCAGGATTTGTGTCTGGATGCGTGAATTTAAGGCAAGGCTTTGCCTTTCTCTCTTCTGTTAATTAAGCAGAACAACTCCAGCAGCTCAAATAAACATGTGGGATTTTAATAAAATGCACAATTACAATTACAGAGCTGATTATCCCGATGCTAACAAATACCATGTAAATCTTTTCAAAAATTTCTCTGACTCAGTATTTTTCCCTCATTCAGTTTTCCCTGGCAGAGGGATGGGATGTCTAGGCAGGCTGATCATAACAGAAACATTACTAAGAGCGACTGAATGCTTTGCGTAAATTTTCATATGCAAACTCTGTGTGGAAAGGGGAGAGAGACATAAGGATGTAGTAGTCAGTTTTGTTAGCACCTTTGCTTTATCTTACGTGGAGCTGCTCGTACTGGTAACATGTGAAAGCAGTTTTAAACACGAGCTGCCAGGCGAGCTGTTGATCCTGAAAGCTGTCGTAATTTGTGTCCATTTAATTAGCTCAGTGTTGGTGTCGTGCTGTGTACGCTGCCCACCAAGCCACGTAATCTCCTCCGTAGGTGTGCCGTAGCACTCCTAAGTCCTGTGATGAGATTGTGCAGAAAGCATTAACCTTCTTTGTCTGACCCTTTTATTTGCACCCCCCCCCCAGGCTTTCATTCATCTCCACTGCTAGATCAATTAAAAAAGGAGGAAAAAAGCATTTCCATTGGCTAGTCTGTCGACACATGTGTCTGACGCGAGAATAAATGCTTATAAATGCACAAGAGCTCAAATACCGTGAGTTATGTTTTAAAGACAGTGTTCAGAGTTTAGCAGCATGATTCCCACTGACATTAATGGAAGGCATGAGGCTAAATCATAGTGCGTTGCTTTCAGATCTGACCCCAGAAGACATTTCCTGATGGGAAGGGGCATACCCTGAGAAATAAAAGTTTACAAAACCAGAGAGCTGAAATAATTGGATAAAAACTAGGAGACATATGTGCAAAACGGAATGAATTACGATTCTGATAAGCTTGCGTGTAAGCAATAATCCCTAAGATGAGCGGAGAAAAGAGAGTTTAATCACAGTGGCAACATTTATGTATTTTTACCCAGTGGAAAATGTTATAGGCTTGACCTTATTTTTATTTACCAGATCTGAAGATGCTGATGTCCTCTGACAGCGAACACTGAGTGACAGCCCGCAAAGCCTACAAACTGCAGGGCACACAACCTCCCAGCAGGTGGCTTGGGCAGAGCAAACCAGGCTTGGGCTTTGGGGAAAAAGAACTTAAAATAGCTACAAAAGAGTATCAGACAGTTCATTCATGGCTTATTGATGCCACAGACCTTAGTTACATTTCACGGTCTGAGGCATAAGGCGAAAGATCTTTCCCAACCCTGAGTCCTGCATCAATATTCCATGATGGTTCAGTTTGAAGTATTAGGACTTTTTGTCTTTTATGATTTTGAGTCAGCAGTGTGATGCCAGTCTACATAGCTGGGCACCTAGTCAGCAAGGTTTGGAAGACGAATTTGGCCTCCACTTGGGGATTGGTGAGTGGGAATGGATCCCACGGAGGGAACAGGCAGCAGAGGCTGGATTTTTGTAGCATGCAGCTCAGCGAAACGAAAGGCATTAGCACGCACCCTCTGCAGGAAAGCTCATGAGCTGACACGAGGACAGTTCTTTGAGGCTGACAGTAACATTTTCAAATTGCTGTTGGAAATTATTAACTCAAGTTTCTCAAGTTCCTTAAGTTCTGCTCCTGTGTCACTTGGAAGGTTTTTAAAATAGAACACCTTAGGGTTAGGGAGGCAGCCTGATGGAAGAGTGAGACAGTAAAAGCAGGCAGGAGACTGGTTTTTCAAAACAAGCAAACACAAAATCCTTTCTTTCCTCTGTTCTTTCCACACAATTTTCTGAAATACTATATTGTTTTGATAATTTGTAATTTACAGCAAACCACAAGAAACATTGCCAGCATAAAGTAGGCAAAATTGTAGGATTCAAAATATGAGCAAGTCACCATAAAAGTGATGGAGCCAAGAAGAAAAATTGTATTTTGGAAAAGAAACAAAAGAATAATGAAGACCAGACCTAGACTGCTAACATCTGTGACACTGGCTTACAAAGAAAAAGTATCATCAACTGTATAGTCAGGAAGCCAACAAGAAGTATCCAGAGAAGGATGTACAGAAGATTACTCGAAATGGTAGAGTTTCTCTCTTCCAACCAGAATAACAAATGTGACAATTTTCATCAATCCTGAGATCCTGAAACACCCCAGCAATCCTGGGAAAGAGCAGTGCCTTGTATGAGCGCCGCATCAGAGGGAAGGTCGCACGCCACTAAGTGGGCAAAATGCCTCCTAGATCATGAAACAAACAGCTGTTGCAGAGTTGAATGGTATGAGCAGGAAAATGAAGCTGTTTGATGAGCTTCCTCTTCAGCAAGGGCCCATGCCACTCTGTCCTTCTCTGGTTATGTGCTTAGGTGGGAATACGCACAGGGTTTATCCATGGTTTCACCTGACACAATCACTGAGCTTCAAGGACAATGTTGCTCACACTTAAAGAAGAATGTCTCTCATCAGCTGTGGGAATGTTTAGCAGAATATAAAAATATTCTTTTAAGCTGCAGCCACACAGGGTTGATCATTATAATTAAGAGTAATGGAATGGCTGTGGATCCTGCTCTATGTTTAGTAGTCAGAATCAGAGCATTAATGTTTTAGACAAAGATAGGATCTGATTTCTCTTCCCAGAGTGGCTCCTCATTCCTCTCAACTGAGCAACCATAACGTTCGTATTCATATACTACATTTCTTCTCCAAAACACTGCCCTTGGTCTCGCTTATTTCTGTGTGAAAATTGCTTGCAGTCTCCTAACAGCACCCCGAAATTTCCTACCCTAATTGCAAGTGTGCACTGGAAAGAAGCACTGCCACAGCAAATGTAAACAGGGTCAAGGCAGAGCTGAAAAGCAAAAGCGACATACCTAATCAAAAGGAAGACCTTTCTGGTCATAAGCTGTTTGTGGAGGCTCTGCCAAATCCAAGAGCAGTGTCTGATTTGACCTCTTGTGTTAATAGCCTTAGCATTTCCAGCCTTTTTCTGACACTTGTCTCTGGTACATCTGCTGTAAGTGGTTATCTGTTTAAATGAGCATTTTTTACTTGGAGAGGATTTGGGTTCGTTCTTATATTAAAAAAGTAGCTCTTTCAAAACAACCAGGAAAAACTCGGGAAAAAACCTCTGTGTGGCAGGAGTCCCAAAATTCATCTCTGAAAACACACAGAGCTACACTCTTTCGTAAGTGCCAGTTCTGTGAAATCCTTGGCAGTCCCTGCAGGGCACCAAGTGCCCTCAGTTCTCAGGATAGTACTTACAATTTAAAGCTGCTCAGGAGGCTGCAGGATGAAGCTACTAGTGCTAAAAAATATGCCCCACTTCTTGCCCATGCACATACCCAACATGCCAGTGCTGCAGTCATTAAAGAATTACAGGCTCTCACAGAAGGCATGATCTTATATCCTTGGGATTAAATCTGGTGCTTAGCCTTATTTTTCAAACAGAAAGATAAAACACATCCATAGTAAAACAGATTAGCAGAGAAAATATGGAGTTGCTAAAATAAGTGACAACCTAAAGCAACAATAGAGCAATGCAGAGCTCACTGGTGGTTTTTCTGCTTCTACAGTGACACCAACCGAGAAATTGCATCTGGTGATGACATCTGTGTATGTTCAGTGGTTATTTATTCCACTGAAGAAAAATTAGCTGTGTAGTCATTCTGAAAATACTTTCTTGTCGAGCAGGAAGATGTTACCTTGCTTTCTAGGGATGAAGAACTCAATTTTGTAGGGGCTGAGTGACTTCCTTCCTCCACGAGTTTACCTGATGCCAGCTGAGGATGCTTAGCACATCACAGAAATGCATTTCACTTCCAGGGAGTGAAATTCTGACTCTTTTGAAATTAATGGGAGTTCTGCCATCAGTCTGGCTAAGATTTCTACCTATGTCTGTAAAACAGATCTGTCTGCTGTCTGCACATGTGTTCTTTGACACACTGCTGGCCTTGGCCACTGTTACGGTGTGTATAAAACCACAGGTCATCTCTTGGACATTACCGTCTTTTATAATGATAACAAAGAACTCTTTTTTTTCTAGGACCTCCTATAAAATATAAACATCCAACAAGCCTAGGCTCATCTTCCATTCACAACCCCCTCTGAAGTGTGGAAAAATGAGGAGGAGAATGTTTGTGATGATTTAGGCATCTGCCGGCCAGCTCTGATGAGCCTTGCAGAAGGACTGGCCCAGTTGTAGAAGGGATCACATCCATCTGAATATGAATAAACAGAAACAGTGCTCAGAAGCTACTGCCTAGTTTCATATCCTGCCATCCCCCTTCCACATATTGAATTAGTGCATTTATAATGGCATCTCTGTTCATTTAATAAATTTAAATTTCAATTACAGACCACTAACAATTAGTCATACAGACTAGATATGACAGATGGGCCTCATCCATGGTTGATTACACTAAAAAATGTTATGTGAGTCTATTTTTAAAATACTATCATTCTAATATCCTTGCTGCATGCAAATAGCTGAGAAGTTAGTAATATATTAATGAGAAATTTGGCTTCCTGATAATATTGCAATTTGCACAGAGTATGAACTTTATATTATAAAAGGGTTCATTGCTGTTTCCTATTATCTGGGCTTCTTTAGTAAAAATTATGGAAGTGTTTGTGTAAAGACGTAGCACAGTGTGATAATTTGGTTAGTCTTATTTCTCTACATGGGCTTGATTTAAAACATCAAACCAGAAAATGTATCCAAGATAGACAAATACTTGCATGGAACATGGCAAGGGTGTGCCTGAATCATATAAGGGGTTTTATGTCTGCCTTTGACTCCCTTGGATATCTGATATTTTAAAATTCAGCCTTGAATGGACAGGCATTAAAAAATATATCTGGTGATGAAAACAAAGGCTCCTCCCTTCCTCACAGCATGAAATGAGTATGTTGTATATGTTGTTCTCTTTGAAATGCTCATGTAGACTCATGTAAACTAAATAAATGGAGGATTTTATATGCCTTCAAAAGGACTTCAACTAAGATTTAGATATTCAATAATATTTGTATACTCTCTATGTACTTTTTAGCCTCTGAGACTCCCATCTAGTCCAACAGAGTAGGGGAAAGTGATCACAAAAATGTTACATAGAGGAGCACATTTGAATGGCATTAGACTTCTGATTCCTGTTCTCATGTCCTTTCAACCCTATTCACAAATGCTTCTTTTCGTAGCTGGCTAGCAAACTGAACTATAATGCCACGCTATGAGGAATGATTCTCACAGAAAGCAATCTTTCTCTAAGAAAAGCACCCTTTTTAAAAAGAGATTTATTTGGTTTTCATTACACAACTTCAGAAAAAAAATTCCTGTATTAAAGAAGACAAAAAAGGTAGGAGAAAGTCCTTTTGAGGAATGCCAATGAGAAAATCAGGAAAGAGCATATCAGATAACACGAAACTACTGGAGGGAACCACTGACCTTAAAAGATTTAAGTTACAATCAGAAAAATTAAGGAGAAAGACAATTTTAATCTGAGATATAAAAATAACCTGATTCAATTGCACCCTGTGTTTCATATCTATGGCACAAACCTTTGTCCTTTTCATTTATTTGTACCAGTCGCACTAAACCTTTAGTATCTCAAGCCAGTTTGTCATTGATAGTTTCTGATGGCTATGAATGATGAAATATATATGGAATACAAATATCAGACCAGAACTTCAGGCTTACAATACATATAGCACTTCTGCATCTCCAGAGTAATAGAAAGGGCCATAAGGCAGCTTAAATGATCTCCTGAGGAACCTTTCCATCCTGGCAGGACGCTGGGTGACAGCTCCTGCCACAGAGCAGCTGGGTGTGGAGGAGGCAGGACGATGTAAATGTTACTCCAGGCCAGCGACCCCTTGCTGTCCAACAGCCCTCTTAGGTGTGACCACAGTTGAGGCTGTTCCCGGGGCCGGTATCTTGGTGATATCCCTTGGGAACACTAAAAGAAAGGAATAAAGAGGCAGTGGAAAGTTCCTCTCTCTTTTCTCTCTCTTGCATCTGGTACTGTGCCGAGTGCAGCTTAGCTGCAGGAGTGGTGACAGGCCAGTGTGTGTAACCCTATTCAGAAAAAATCATGGTTGGTAATTCTGTTAAATCACTTTATCCCTGAGTAGAGCAAACATCAGAGCAGATTTTTGTATTCTTATTTTTACAGTTTTCTTGCTTGGCTGACAAAATAAATAAAATTTATATGCCTGTCTGTCCGTCTGAGTCTATGTGGGTTTTCATGTTTAAGCTGGCTGCATTCCCTGGAGTAAATGCCATGTTGCCATTAATCACTATGTGATGATGTGCACTAAAAACAGTGTCTGTGTATGTGGCAAGAGAAGAGCTGCATACCACTCTGGAATTATATGCTGAATTCACTCGTTTGCATGGCTTGCAAAAACCTCTTTTTCAGGAGGGGAAAAAGAGCAGTGTATGAAGGGAGCCCCAGGAGTGTTTCCAGGGCAATGTTTAACTCATGATTTGCTCGAAATCCCTCAGAAGTTCTTCATTCTGCATCAGTGGAAGACTCTGTGCTGTTGCATTACCGATTGCAAATTTTAACAAATTTGAACCGTGGCTCCATGGGTGAGGGTTAAGCCCTCGTAACTGCTGAGGCAGCTCCAGGCTGATCTGGGGCTGACACACTCCTGTTAGCTGGAGGTCCAGCACTGTGCTGAGGTCTTGGTAAACGGCTGTCAGCCACTTCACAGGGCAGAAATCATCGGTCTCACTGCAAAGGTCAGAAAACACCCAGCTAAGGGGTCAGCTGCTTCTGGTTCCTCTTGGCTAACCCAGGTTCTGAGAAGGTCTCCTTTTTGCAGTCTGAAATGCTATATTCCATATCCAACCTCGAGAAATGCCTGCCTGCTTGCACTCTGTTTGATGACAGACACCACGGACCAGCTGTCCTTGCCTGGGAGGAGGCCCTCATGCCCAGGAAGCCAGTGAGGTTGGGATGCCCTGTGTGTTGGGGTCCCTGTCACCCTGTGGGGCACCCGGGGTTCTGTGATGCTGCATAGGTGATAGGAGGAAATCCCAGGGGCTCCACAATGCAACTGTTTCTCTCATGTCTTGGTGCAGAGTTTGGAGCGATTTCATATTATTCTAGATGTTAAAGTTCCTGTTACCGTTCTCCACTGGACAGATTTGTGCAGGTTAAATTAGCCAATCTACAAAATACTGACTTGCACCTAAGAAGTAAGATGACAAAATGACTGAGGTGGAAATCATTGTAATGCTCTTGAGCAGCACTACATTGGTTATAACAGATAAAATACTTGCTTCAGCTTGCAGCTATAAGAGAGACAGAAAGCAGTGCTACATACATGTTTAAAGTCTGAAGAAGTGATGAAACACAAAGTTTATTTTCTAGTTGCAATCCAAATACACCAGCATGAAAGACACTATAGAACTCATGCTGCTTTTTGCTGCAGACCATTGTTATTCCTGTGGGCGAGGTATGGGAGATATATGATATTTATATAATTTTAAACTATGGACTCTGCCTCAGCCTGTATCCTTTGGGGCTGCAAGATGGATCTTTTAAGGGATTCTCCTTTCACGCTTCTCCTCTGTCTTTCTAGTCTTTCTCGCAGTACAACCCTGTGGGGAGCACACAATCCAACTCAGGGTTTTTTCTGTGGCAGCTCTGCAGAAGCAAAGAGGAGGCCCTGGGAGAGTTAATTCTGTGTCAAGCAGCATTAGCTGTAGCTCTGATTTCCAGTCGGAAATCCCTGGGGTTGGCTGAGGACAGTGCTACAGACAAGAGCTGGTCTCCTGATCTCTCTCCCGCCTCACTGATTACCCCAGGCCCACTGAAATACCTTGGGGCATCTTCTTTTTTATCCAGATGATGGAGGGACAGTGCTATGGAGGATTATTTATGGTCCCTGCCATTGCCCCAGATTATGTCAGGCTTCCATCACTCCCACTCAAAGTCAGAAGGAACAGTTTAATACTGAGGCTAGTAGTACAGTACTTCTGGAAAAGAAATCACATTTTTTTTCTTCCACATTCTTTGTCTAGTTGTTGTGGTTTAACCCAAGCTGGCAACTAAACATCACACAACCACTCACTCACTCCCCCTTCCCAGTGGGATGGGGCAAAGACTCAGAAGAGTAAATGTGAGGAAACCCTTGGGTTGAGATAAAGACAGTTTAATGGGACAGAGTGAAAGAGAATAATAATAATAATTATTATAATAATGATGATAATGATGATCATCATCATAGTAATTATAATAATAAAGATGGTGATGATGATGATGATAATAGCAACAATAAACAACAACATCAGAATAATTAGGTAATACAAAACAAGTGATGCACAGTGCTATTGCTCACCACCCACGGACTGATGCCCAGCTAGTTCCTGAGCAGAGGTCCTTGACCACAGTTTGTATGCCAAGCATGTTGTCATACAGTATGGAATATCCCTTCGGCCAGTTAGGGTTGGATCTCCCAGCTGTGTCCTCTTCCAACCTCTTGTCATCTCTCAGTGACAGAGTATGAGAAGCTGAAAAGTCCTTGACTTAGTAAAAACACCACTTAGCAACAACTGAAACCATCAGTGTGTCATCAACGTTATTTTCATACTAAATTCCAGAAACTATATCACTACTAAGAAGAAAATTAACTCTATCCCAGCCAAAACTGGAACACTAGTATTTCTTTGGGTTTTTTCAACATTATTAAATATATCGATATGTGAGACATTTGGAACAGAAACGTTTCCCTGAATAAAGCTTTGTGTCTGGTACCGCATGAGTTGTAATGTCCCTCCTTCCCCATGAAGCTGCATGGCTGCATTAAGGTTTTCCTCCTGCGGCTCTCTTCTGTTAAAACAGGGACTCCCAAAGAACTATTCCAGCTGAAAAAGCCCGAACAATGTTTGTCACAGAAGCAGACAGGAATACAGACATTTCTCTTCAGTCTGCACTGGGGAAGCTGCAGGGCTTTCCAAGCCCTTTCTCTGACCCAGCCTCCAAGAGTTTTGTCGCTTTGAGAGCCTGTAGCTCTTGAAGCTCTCACTCACTGATGACAAAAGACATTTCATGGTCACCTGATAACCTTGTTTTTATATGTACATTGCTTTTAAAAGTGATTGACAGTTCAAGCTCAATCCAATGTTTCTAGCAGCAGCCTCTTATGATTACTCTAACCACTCTGTTAAATCCCAGGCTTTTCTTAAATCCTGGGAATTGACAGCAATCTAAGTACATGAATATTAACCTCGGGTCACTAGGGCTTAAGTTTTTGCAATGCACAAGTCTTGCATTAATGCATTGTTAATTTTACTGATAAATGGCAGCAAAACACAATGTGAGTCTGTTTCATTGTAGTTATTATTCTTCTGGTTGGATATGGAACTTACACAGTACAAAAAATACCATTTATGACACTAGTTTTATTAATGCAAGTGGAGCACCCCTATGTCCTAAAAATATGGTGTCTTGTGTGTGGTAGGAATTTCCCTACAGAAATTATTCATTTTTTCTGAGAAAAAATGTCCACATTCTCTGCTGGATTAACTCTGGTGGAGTCATACAGTGAGGAAACTGCTAACATTTTTCCTCTGAAGGTCATTATCCCCCCAGACCACAGAAATGCAATTTCAGACGCTCATTCCTTCTATTGTGCCAAGAATGGGCAATGGTTTTGAACCACAGTGATCAATGAGGTAAAATTTATGAGATATTCAAAACAGTCTCTAAAGCTCTGAAGTTCTCATTCTACCTGTTTAACAAGAAACATTTTCTATCTCTCAGGACAGGAATACAAACAGATTGAAGTAAACATCCCAGTTTTGATTTTAATATCAAATTAATTGGGAAATTGCTATTTTTCATTCCCTCACAGTTATCTTGTTGTGTAGACATGGAAGTTTTCAATGTGATATTTCACAGAAATTTTATTTCTTCCTATAGTAAAGTCTATTTCTGAGTTATCTCAGCAATGTTCAGTTCTATGGGAAAGATTTGTGATATACACTGGTGACACAAACAGAGCTCTGTAGTGTTCATTTCTTGCTATCTGCTAGAAATGGACAATTAAGTTGCCCTGACAATACCCAGGCACTTCTTTCCAGGAGCAGAAAATTGTATTCTTCCCAGGAACTACTCAGTTTACCTTTCATCTAATGAGAAGGATTTTCACTTTCATTCTCTATTTTAAAATTCACACAGGATTTATCCTGCAAATGTCAGGTGCTTGATAACAAAAGCACATATTTACTCTGAAGCCAGAAGCAGCTCATATTTTACGTAAGACTTGGAATTTCAAGGAAACTGTGATTCCTCTTTGACTGAGCTGTAAGTCAACTGGTTAGTAGTGTTTGTATTTGCAAATGGTTTGGTATTTCCAGTAATTTATTTTGATCCCGGCTGTGTGTACATGAGAAGTATCACTGCCAAATTTCAGAGATTATGCGTCACATTTTTCAGATTTCTTTCTTCTGGGTGATGAGAGGAGCATGGCTGGTTGTGCCCTTTTGAGTAGCACTTTTAGTTGTGTACCTTACTCCACTGGCATCATGCCCTCCTAGCTGGTGATCAGGTCACTTGCTAATGTTATCATTTGATTTGGCAGATGTAAACAAAATCCTGAACAAACAGTTAAAGCAAATATTGTCAAAAGCAGCCTCTGACCTTGGGGTATAGAGCAGGTGAGTGTTAGTTTGGGAACATGAGTATCTATCTGGAGAAACTGCCCTTTAGGCACTGGAGTACAGGCAGTTGGAATCTCCACAACAACTTCTTGCTATCTCTGTAAGTGCAGCTTGAACTAAACAATCCCTCTGTCTACTACCAACTGCTGATAAAAATATATTAGTGAGAGTTGAATCAGGACCACAACAGCATCCAGACTTGTTCAGCTGTGGATACAGATTCCAGAGTCTCAGTCTCAAGCTGACATTCTCATACACACACTCTCACACACTTTCTTGTTAATGGAAGCTAGGAAGAAATATTCTATATGATTATATATTTCAATTGCATATAAGCTGCCATTCATCAGCTGGCTGACTCATTGTCTTTGTTTCAAAATCCTTGCCTGCACTCTGCTACTGCTGTTAGGGTATTGTCAACAAACTCAATTAAAACTTCGGATTTGACATACTTACACTTTCATTTCCTCATTAAAATACTTTGCTTGATAGGAATGTAAACTTAAAGGAAATTTCAAAGAGATTTACAGCATTTTTAAGGTTTTATTTAACAGCTTAAACTAATAACTTTTGTATGAATCTCCATTGCTCTTTAGATAATAACAATTGCTTGAATAAAAATAATAAATGGAGCATAAATCTACTACCACCACCAAAATGAATTTCATTAGCATGTTTAGTATTTACTGTAAATTTGGGCTTCATTAACATTAAATGATAAAAATTCTCTTGCTTGTTAGAGTTAGGTCCATGTTCTTTGAGGTGCTGATCACCTTTTTTGAAGCACTGAGGGCTCTGACATGCAGAAATTATTCAGCAGTAGAAGCACACCGCCCACAATGCAGTTAGACTTTAAGTTAAAAAAAAAGCTTTTAAATTAAATGTAGAGCCACCCTCAACTTTCTATTTAGAATTTGACTTGGGGCTCTTAATGGGTTTGCACATTGCTGTGAATATAGCCAAATGACTCTATTAATGAATTTAATTCTATTTAAGATTCTTGTACATCTAAACTGTAAATTAAATTATTTACGTCTTCATACACTTTTCAGTACAGAACTGTTTTTTAAGGTCCCTGAACTACCATACCAGGAAATTAGACCAGTTCTACCAGCTACACAGCATGCAACACCAGTCTGATTCAACTGAGAAGTAGATCAGAAGTAGCAGATTTAGCAGCAAGCTGCGTTGTTCCTTTCTCTAGAGAATCGTGCAGTGAATTGGCATTTTTCTAGGCATGCATTGAAAGAGGCATATTTTAAACATTTTAGTCTGGTGGTGAGAGTGCTAAGGAGTTGATATTACTTAAATCTATCTTTGATTAGGAAAAAGTGTAATTTTGATAGAGGTCTCCTGGGTACCTTTTGTTCTGCAGACTTAAATCATTGCATAAGAGTCCAGATCTGTGAGCTCTTCTGCTTCACTCAACTTCTGCACAGTGATTTTAGCGGCCTTTATACAGAGCATCAAACCCCTGCACAAAGACTAATATGCTCAAAAAACCAGACATGTTACAGATATTTGCATGTTATGCCCTCACTAGTAGAATAATTTTAAACTTACTGTTTGTAATGATTAAGTGGTTAAACTTAATGTTTGCATTGGGTTATCTGGTGAAAGTCAGTGATGTCCACAGATGGCAAATACATGCAAATATCCATGTTTGGTATGAGAAATGGGGGAATGCTGCAGCAGTCAAATCAAAGGCAGATAACCTCCAGCTATATCACTGGTGAATCCTGATTCCGCTGAAGTCCGTAGCAAAACTCCCATTGCTCTCACCAGAGATAGCACTTTAGTGACCCTGCTGTAATAGCAAATTCATGTAGCACAGGGAGCAAGCATTTGAAGATAACGTGGAGTGTCAGAACAATCTTCTGAAACAGGCTGATTAAAATCAGGCAGATCAGTATATTCTCTGCCTCTTAAATCAGTCTGATTTTAATCAGCAGCTTTTGGGAGTTGTTCTGAGGATTTTTTCATACTTGTGTAAGTGCTTTGCAGACTTCAGCCCTTATACCAAAGACAGTGAAACACAATGAGTTTCATAAAGAGGCAGAAGAATAATACTACTCCTCTGTTGACTTTGGGAGGAGAAATGACAATTTATAGAAAAAAATGTAAGCATGTTTAATAGCCACATAGCATATCAGCTGAAAAATGTAACCCTGGCAGCACTGGATGTTTTTCAGCTTTATTTTACTGCTTATTTCAGTGTACAAATTAAAACTAATGTAAGTCCATAAACTCTAGCAGCATAAAAATGTAATTTGAATAGAACAGTCTGTACTAATAAGACTTCTTTGTTTGAACTAACAGAAGAGGTACAGGAGGTAGCACACTTTCAGAAGCTAAGCCAGCCACATTCCCCTTAGTATAGAGTGGGCATGGATCTCTCGAAGATCAGTGGTAGAGCAAACATAAACAAACAAACAAATACTTGGAAAGGAAACAGACTGAGCATCCAAAATAAAAAGAATGCTGTTGTTCTCTACAGGAGTGTTTTCACTCTTATCTATGCTACACAAACAACCTAAAACTCTTCAGCTAGCAAATAGTCAGAGCTTTAGAGGGACTTGGATGGCTTAGGGGATTGCTTTTGGGATACAGAAGCTTTCATCTCTACGTCATTGCTTCTGGCTTTTATCCAAAGGGGGTAGTGATCAAAAGCTGCTGTATGATGAGCCCTTCAATACTCCACATGAAAGAGGCAGAGGGCATCGCATGTGCTAACCTGCACCCACAGTTCCCAGCTGAGACCCCCGTCAGCCCTTGCTTGTGACACAGGCTTGGGGTCCCCCAGGGACCTGGGGTTCCTGTCCCCACCACCTCTCCACTAAGGATTTTTGCACCTCTGCTAAAGAGAGCTGCATCCACAGCGTTCATGGCAGGGGGGTACTAGAGGAGGGTGTGCACCACCACACTGCATCGCTGCCAACCCCAGTCTGGTATGGGCATGAGGAAAGACATCCAGAAACACACAGCCAGATAGATGGGGCTTCAGGCAGCAATGTGCAGGGCTTCAGGCAGCAGCGTGTGGAAGGCTGTCCTTCCCCTCATGAGTGCAAGCAATAGCATCAGTTTCGCTTCTCATTAGGCAGAAATTGCAAAGAGGGAAGAGAAGGAGAGGGAACACAAACCATTCTGGTTAATGCTAACACTAACTGCAATTATGGCTGAACTCCTGGCAGCCCTCAGTAATGCGGCTCTTGGATGAGATGGTAGGATGAGAGGCTATGCAACATTTTCTAAATCAGATACTATATTCTCCGCTTTTGTTTTCTTGTGTCAGAAAAGAGATTTGAAAGAGCAGACCTACCTGCTAGGTTCTTCAGGCTGTGTGGAAACAAAACTTCGCTTAGGAAGAGAATGCAAAAATTTGAATGAACAGGCTGGGCTGGACAGGGAAACTGAGTTACTCTGATCAAAAGAGAGGTGAAACTCCTGGTGTGATCACCCAGAAACCTTACTGCTGGCAACCATGAAATTGCTGCTATATCAACAGACATCAGAGACACAAATATATGGTTTTAAAAGGAGTTACTATTTTAAGCACCAGAAAGTCTTGGGGAAAAAATAGTTAATGTGGATTGGCTCTGCTTTATATTATAGATTATTATTGATTAGATTTAGAGAAAACTTCATTTTACAATGAACAGGGCCCTCTGCAAAAAAAAGAGGTGCAGGTTTTAGTCACATATCTTCAAAGCTGTAAATCATCATTGTTTACATGGGTTAAAAAATGGTTCTCAGAATTATGATCTTATGAAATGACAGAAATGTTTGGTATCAATTACCTCATGAAGGAGATGTAATTTATGCTAATGAAATCTACCAGGTACGAATGCATTTGTTACAGGCTGTCAACCACTAATATGGATGAACAAGAAGTGGAAGAGAAAAATCACCTGAATTACTGCCACTAAATAGGTACAAGAATTCCATGCAGGCCAATGGTTTTTAAGTCTCACATGGAATTTGTATGACTGATGAAACTGATGTATGGGAAGAAGACAGTTCCTTCTCGACTAGAAAAGTATGTGAGGACACACTGCCTCTGAGGATTATGAGATACAGACAAACAGAGCAGGAGCTAACTGTAAGAGCTGGAAGGGAGTCATGCAAAATAGCAGGCAGTCATGCAAAATAGCAACTTTCAGGTGGCAGATGCTTCCCTCTCCCAGCTGGAAAACACCGTGTTGAGGGATGTGCTTGCATCAGACATGGAACTAAAATCGTGGCATCCCCAGGGGGGTCAGGCAGCTGCACAAACGCAGCTCCTTCATTTACGTCCTTGCTCCTGCTGTATGTACCTCAGAGCCTCAGCAATGTGCTTGCAGTGTGCACCTGGCTTGCAAGACCACACCATCCGCTACATTTTACCTGTCAAATAGCACGTATTTCTTCTCTTCCCATGACATTTTAGCTCCTCTGGAAAGGGCAGAGTGGTGGCAAGAACTTGGCTCTTCACCTTTACAAGCTGATGTGCGTACATAATCACTTGACTCAAGGAGCTGAGACTTTGGGAAAAGCACCAAATGTTTATGTGCCCTGAGATAAAACTGTGAGATTCAGCAGCAAGGCTGCTTGGAGTGCCAGGAGCTGGTGGGTTGGGCACAACTAGGTTTCTATTGACGCAGATTAGTGTAATTAAGATGACAAGTCTGATACAACCCCAAATTCAAGCTTCTAACCCAGAACACCCTCAAACCCCTTGTGACGTTATGCTGAGGAAAGGGGAGTATGGAGCCTCTGGGCCGATTCCAAGAGGAGTTCTCCTGGGAGACAGATTTGTGGCAGAGCCAGTGTACACAGAGCAACGTACAGGAGTGAAATCAGCCTCATGGATTTTTTTATTTGCTCAGATATCCTCCTGACAGGATAAAAATGCATTGGTTTTCAGACACCAACGGCTTTTGGTGCTCCAGTTAAAAATTCTCTTATGAAAACAGCAGATGGAAATGACTGATTTTCATCAAATGGCACAGTCATGGGTGGGAACTAGTCACAGGCCTGCAGAGTGGCTTTGGTATGTGGCTCTGATCAGGACAAGGCTCTCTGCTGCAGGTCCTGTCCAGGGGGCTCAGGACATGGAACAGCTTAGCATCAAAGAGCTCTGCTTGGAGTAGAGCTGTATAGCTCTTGAATTATAAATGCATTAAAAATACCAAGCATTTTTCAGAGTCGTATTTCAGAATTTTTCAATCTATCAGCAGAGTAGAAAAGGTGAAGAAAGATTTAGCAAGGTGTAGGGTAAAACAGAGCAGAGAGTAATAAAATACTACTTGTAAACGAGCCCAGTTGGAAAGAGAGGCTCTTTATGACAGCTTGCCGAGGCTGTAGTGTTTTGCAAAACTGTGTGATAAACTCCAAATAGCTTCTCTGCAAATCTCTGGAGGCAGAACTGAGCTAAGGCTGGCTGCTGTTGCTGCCACAGCTTTCAATGAATGAGCTCAAAATGGACCCTCTAGTGATAGCTCTGTCAAAGAATAACAATCAGATGGTTTCAACAACAACAACTTCAACATATATATTTTTGTAAGTAAAAATGAACCTTAATGTGCTGTCTTCAAACAAAATCAAACGCTCAAAGTTTTTAAGATGCACGGTTGGATTGTGAAAAAAATAAAAGTGTACTGCATTTCCCCCCCCATTGAGATGGCAAAGCACGATTCTCACTAGAATTGTGATGAGAGCAGAATACAAAAATAGTTGGTGTTGGTGGGGAAAAGACTGGAAAGGGAGCTCTACCATCACCTTCAGAAGGACAATGTCAAGGGACTCACCATCACCCAACTGTTCAGGTGAACTGACTCCAGAAGGGAGGGCCTGAATGATTTTGCAAGCTCACAGCTTTGACAAGCAGAACGAAAATCATGTTATGGGGGACACACTTCAGACTTCAAAAATTAATCATCTAGAAATGGGCTTAATCAGAGTAAAATTAAGTCAAATTATTACCTCATTATATTATCGATCTCTCTATGAATACCTGATTTCATAGCACCAATAAAATCTGCATTTGGAGATTGCATTGTGTCTTCTTTCCCAGCAGAATAAACCAGGAGTGTCTGCCTCTGAAAAGCATGAGAAGCTTTTCAACAATGGCATGTGGTGCAGGTGAGGTGAATCCTCACACTGAGTTATGCTGAGTAAAATGAGGGTTGTACTGCGAGTGACAGTCGGTTTTGCCTCTGTGGCTGTCCGGAGGACTGCCCGGCCACCAAAGCCCTGGGAGCTCACTCACAGCCACCAGGCAAGAGTTAACATTTCTGTGGTGGAAGCAAGGTGTCCTTTTTGGATTCTGCTCAGGTGTAGCTGCTTGTGCTGTCTCAAGGAGCTACCGCTATTGCCAAAAGAAAATTAAAACAAATCTGGCTTGGCTAATAAAAGGCTATGAGTATTAATGGCTTTTTCTCAAATTGCCAGGAAGTTTCAATCTCTGATGTGATAAAGATAGATTATGTACAGCCTGGTCTTATCATGCTATTTTTAAATTTTGATATGCTAGAAATTGCAGATATTTGCCCTGGTCTTTTGGCAGGGGGCATTAGAGTCACAGTGAGAACGTGATTGTTATTTTCAGGAGAGGAAAGAACAATTCTTCGGCATTAAGGCTATTAGTTTGGACAGTAATAAAAACAACACCACTTTATGGACCCAGGTCTCAGAAGTGCTGAACATTCACAGATCAGTAAAATCAATAGCCTCTACTCAGGATTGCTTAAATCTAGAACACACCAACATTCAGTGCAATTTAATACCAGTTACCTACTAGCTTTTAATGATTGTATGTATTTTGACAAAACTGCTAAGATGTGTTGTTACAAATAGGAAATTCCTAACTGTGCTACACAGTGAAAAATAATCCACCCATACAAGGAAAATTATATTAACAAATGCTGCTAAGAGCAAACATATTTACAAACCAAAGCTGAGCAACAAACACATATACCAGATGTTACTGAGATATAGATAGTCTGAATTGCTCAGCTGAAGTAGCTGAAATTCTGCAGAGGACTTTTTTTAGAGCATGTATTTCATGATGGATATCCTAGTTCTTGAGCAAGTTGTCATGGAAGTCGGAACACGGCAGTTTTGAAGTTGTCTGTAAGATTCAGTGGTAAATAAAAGTTCAACAACTCCAGATAAATGTTCTCCTTCTTCTTCCACATTTTTAGGCAAGAAAGACTCTTCAGCCATATGGATAATAAAATGGAAATGTTGGAAGGCACTTCACACTGCCAAATAACCATTTTCATCAGAAGACAGGATTTTCTGTGAAGTGATGGAGGAAGGCCCTTCTTCCCCATTTTTCAGTCCAAGACTAACTAGCTGTTTCCCTTGCCTAAACTCCCTTATCTTTTCCACAGATCCCATGTTTCACAGCAGTTGAGGCAGTTGGAAGGTGCACCCACACAGTCATTTTCATTTATTGTTGCTGCACTTTCACTCCCTGACATTCCCTGCTTACCTACAGTTGTCTGCAATTTTGTCTCATCCCCTGCCTCCAGCTTGGAGGAAGCATCCTGGTTTCCTGGCAGGAAAACCCAAGCACAGAAGCAAGCCCAAGCTTTGCGCTTACAGTCCATCCGGTTCCATCAAGCTCAAGGCATTTGGCTCTGGAGGCTCAGCTCTGAAGTGGCACAGCCATTTGCAGGGGTATTTGTGTTTTCTGTAGCAGGCAACTTCTACAAATCCTCCTTGCTCAGCTTTCCTTCTTATGGGCTGTTTCTGAGACTATCTCAATATTTCTTGTTGATGTTTCTTTCAATTCTTTGATAACCAAAATGAAAAATACTGGTTTTTATTAGAAACAGTCAAATCAGAGAAAGTGAGTCCCCAGACAATTCCTATAGCATGGAAGGTGTTTTTTTCTGAGACAGGAAGTGTTACTTCAGACCAGCATAAATGCCTTGCACGTGCTCAGCAGCTGGGAGCCTGCTGATCTTGACATTGTAAACTTCAGTGAACACGTACAACTCTTCCAGGCTTTTCACTTAACCAGAAAACAACTAAAATTGTAAATTTTTATGATTGTGATCCACATTAGCTGGCAATGAGTCAGCATCAGTTTGTCTGGATCAGCCATACATCCAGACCCATTGGTTTTCTGTCCTCTGATAGTTTTTACCTTGCATCAAACGTTGTCTTGTTATATCTAAAAGTCTCATCAAAGCAAGTAGTGATATTTCTCACAGAAAAGACCTAGTTTTTACTTATGAGGAGAAGGTTTCTTATTAGGGTGAGTTCACAACTATTTCTATTGTTCTCCTTTGGCAAATCAATGAAATTCAGTACATTTGCAGAATGCTCCTGGCAGGAATCAAGCACCACTCTAGCAAGACAGGCATCCCTGGGGATGCCCCTTCCCTGCTGAGCAGAGATTGCCGGCAAAAAGTTACTGTCCCCTGATTGCTGGGAGGCAGAGCACGGAGAGAGGGAAGGTGGAAGGTGCTGTGGAGCTGATACAAGTTAGCCAGTGTAGTTATAACAACCCTTGAGAGTGGCAATGAAAAGCTGGATTAAAAAGAGGATCACTTGCAAAAACTGGGACAAGGCTGACATTGGGGAACACAGCGACGTGTTAACCAAGAACAGAGCTGTTGAGGAAGTCAGTTGGCAGCTTTCTTGTCTGACCCTCCTGCACAAATACAGAGGTGGTTTTGGATGACTTGCCAGATAGGTAATAAAAGCTGTCACTATTAAAAATACACTAATATTTCTGCTGTAGCTTATCATAAGATGTTTCTTCAAGGCTTCAGCAGATGTCAGAACAGAAATGCACCAAAAGAGCAGAGGATCTCAGCGTTGGTAATTTGCTACCCTTGAGCTGCAGAGGCGTGAGGGTGGAGAACCGAGGCAGTACTGACATCCTGACCAAATTCTGAAGGAGTCGGGTTGTTTCTTACGCAACTCCCAGCACTACCGCCTGCCAGCCTTAGTGGGGAGACCAGCTCAGCAGGGAGGGACTCAGCCATGCTGCTTGGAGCAGTGAGCACAGGGGCTCAAGTTCACTGTGCCAATTGGCTTCACACAGTTGTGTGCACACTGCGGTGCCTCGTGGGCTCAGATTTCTTCAGGCCCACATCAAATGTGCAGCTTCCCATGCCCCTTTGCACTACCACAAAGGTATTTGAGGTCATTTGTGTCCTGATTTATCTGCACCATACACTTCTTGTCAGCCTCCAATATGCTCAAGTGAGTTCTCCGCATTGCCTTCACTCTGCAAACACGTTGCATGTTACTGATTGCCACTGCTGCTGACATGACATGTGATACTACAGCCAGGACTCAGCATAATCTTCTCTCTGCCTGACAGTACCACCAGCAGCTGTTAGAGTCCTGCAAGTAAAGGGGAGACTGTGGCGTGGAGTATGTCTCTATAGGTCAATGTTAAAGGGCACTGCATGCATACGTTGTAGTCTCTATGCTCTCAAGCATTGCTTTTTTCCAGATACCTCAGCCATCTCTTGCCCTGCCTGCTCCTAATTCCTCTTTCAGAGTCAACCATTCCCCTGAGACTGTATCACATGAAGTCGGCCTCCTTAAGCAGCTGTCCCACCTTCCATGCTCCCTTGCCCAGTACAATATATACTGGGCTTTAAAATCCTCCATGTGTCCTGTCCTAAACCTTAAAAAAACTTTTCCATGTCATGGAGAGCTACTGCAGTCTGGCAGTTTTCTTCTCCCTGTGCCCTAGACCTGGCCAGGCTTTTCTTTCCACTCTGAGGTACCCCCGTAATGTAAGTGCAAGCTCCCTGGTCTGGACCCTGCATGTAGTCATCAGAAATCCAATAGAAGCAGAAGCACGACACCCCAGCTGGTGGCTGAGATAAATGGTAAGAAAACCTTTAAGGATCCAGAGAGCATTCAGCTTCGACAGGCCGAATACATTTATTCTCTTAGGAGCATTATAAAATATGGCTAGTCTTGGCTTGCTGTAAGAACACAAGTAATTAGGAAATCTAGTGCCCATAGGTACATTACACGCCAGCAGAGAAAGTGGCAGCAGCAAGATGTAACCAATGCGGGCTAACTAGGCTCTCTCAGGAGTCCAGAGAATATAATGAATCACTGTGTGTCTGGAGTCGATATAGATCAGCCCCTGGAACCGATATAGATCAGCCTTTCCACCCAGGCATCCAGGAAACACATCTAATTTTTTGGCCTAATTTAGCACAAAATATATTCTGGTTTATAGCAGAACAACTTGATTAATAGAATGTAAGTAAGAGCTCTTCCTCCTCCTCTCCAACACACCCATGCAGACAGCACTCCAAAATACATTCCTTTAGGTTTCTTATCTTCAAGCAGATGTCATTCTGAAGTGAACATGTCAGGCATCCTCATCCTTCTGAGCAAAGCAAGAGATGGCTGGCTGTCACATTTATATCTCCAGGAGTTCAGTTTACAATTCCAACACTCAAACAAACACCCTCACTACATTACAGCAACGTTGTTAGTAAGACTGGCAGGACCTATAGCCCTGTCAAGCTGTACCCACCCCAGAACCACTTCCCATATCCCCATGTGTACTCTTCCATGCACTGCCTGACTGAAGAAAAGCTGGGAAAAGGCAGATGGGGGGATGCTTTTGTGTCTCTGCACTTGCTGCTTTTACTCCTCAGGGAGGCAGCTGAGGCAGGAGAGCATCCAGCAGGTAAGTGCAGGAGAGAGACGGGGGAATACGGTTGTCAGGCTGTGGCTACGGGTGCTCCTGGGAGGCTTCTCTCCCAAATGCTAATCCGCCATCTCTGTTCCCTGAGGTCTGATGAGCTCAAAACTCACAGCTGTATTCTCATTGCTGTTTTGTGCCTCAGGAAAGCAAGTTGTAATTCTCTGGAAGTATCAATGATAAATCTGCCCCATTACTTCCATTTACTCTGGTCCTCCTGATGCTTCTCAGCCAGTACGGCTCAGAAACGTCGTCTCACCAGAGCTCTGCCAGCAGAAGCGGGGAGAGGGACTGTGAGCACAAGCACCGAGTCTGGCAAAGAGCACACTCTGCAACAGATGACTACGGGTTCTTTTACTTTGATGATCATCATAATACATTTTATTTATATGGCATCTATTTGCATGGCAATAGGAGCAATATGTGTGTTTCAGTGAAATGAGACATGACAGCAAACAGATTAAAAACTACGATTCATCTTGAAATGAGTGGAAACAATCAAATGAATCACAGAGCCAAGCAATGGCAAATCATTCTTAAAAGAGCATAATAGCAAAACAAATGAAAAATGCAGTGTACAATGCTTTTTCCTTGTCTGATGGCGAATACTGAGTGACATTGCCAAGCTTATTCAGAAACAGAGCCCGGTTTACCATTAAATTTCATGGAAACCTTTAAAGAGGGAATTATGTAAGTGGAACTTCAGTTGTGCATTAGCTATGTGCTAGCCCCAGTATACACATGGGTTTGGACCCTTGCAAAAACTATTATCTTCTAATCCTTGCATTGTTCATCATGTCACAAGAATAAGAAAATGTGTTTTCCCAAACTTTAGGCCCCTTCAAATTTAATGGATTTAAAATTGGAAAATAATGGAGCAGAGCCTATTAATATTCAAACTCCATTTTCTCATATGGAATTCTTCAGCTTCCTCAGCCCTAATTAGTTTTTCTGAGGCTGTCAGTTGCAGGCAATATCAACACTCTAGTCATCTCTACCTTCTCCTCCCATGTCCTCACCCATATTCATTATTTCTATCCTCCTCATGCTAGAGTGTCAAGCCTTCTCCATGTTCATTTCTCCTAATGACTCATCTTCCTGTAAGGCACCAAAAAAATGATACAATAGTCTATGTAAAAATGAAAGAATCTTAACTTCAGGATGTGGAAGAATCTGATTTTTTTTCCAGTGGGAGGGTCATGCATCTAATGCCCCGCAAGATGCTAGCTAGGTTGCAGAACCAGAGCAAGAAAAACTCTTCATTCATTCAAATTTCTAACAGTTTTACTTCAGCTGCTCTGTGCTGAGCACTTCAGAAGAAAGCTAGGCTTTTCCCTAGAATTTGCATCTTTAGACTTGTATGTTCCTACTTATTATATTTGTCTACTGACAAAGCTCTTCCCAACTTATTATGATAAATATTTCAATAAGCAGCGGGGGATAGGACTAGTCCTCCTGGCAGGTGACTGGATCTACCACATAGTAAAGAGAAGCAGACAGAGAAACATTTCTGTCAATTTAGAAAAGACATATTATAACTCAAATTAGCAAGGCTGCCCTTTCCTGGGCTTGTAAATGTACACATCTGGATGTCATGAAAATGTATTAACACATGGACAACCTTTTACCCTGTTAGCAGCTGTCCAGCTATGGTTTAATCATGCTGCATTAAGCTGATGGCAAAACTCTCCTTGACTTCATGTGTCAAAATGTTTAGTTCTGATTTTAGTGTATATCCTCCAGTTCCTTAGAGAGAAGAGAAAATATCAGCATGATTCAGGATATTTTAGGAAAACAACCTCAGTGCCTTAAGCCCCTGGGTACCCTCTGTTCCTTGCCACTCCACTACTGTTAAATTAGGTTCTGACATAACAATCAGTGGAAAGATGTGGGAGCCAATAAATAATGTGTGTAATTAAGCTGAGGCATTGAAATGTCTGTCTTTCCTGAACTTGGCCCAGAGAGTGGGAGGCTGTGCTCTGTGATAAGCACTGTGATATCACTCTGTGATAAACACCTGAGCTCCTAAAGTCAGTGTGGAGGCAGAGACGGCTTGCTAGGAAAGGATTTGCAGCAGTAAACAGAGAGCAGGAAGGCACCTGATGGGAAATGCTCCGGCCATGCACAAGTCCTTCTCACCACGTGCTTGCATCCCTTGCCCAGATGTCTCTAGCTGTTTTACAGAGACATGAGCAGCACTTGGCATCTTCCCTTAAAACAAGAGAGGAGCACCAGGAGGAAAACAATTCGTGGAGAGGAAAGTCTCAGTTGAAAGAACCCAGCTAAAGAAGCTCACTGGAAACTGTTTTTGATGGAAGTTCTCACACAGGGTGTAGGAAGACCTCAATGGTCCCTTTCAGCAAAGCTGAATCAAAGCCCTGAGCTCACGGGTGCAGTCATAGAGCTGTCAGCTGGTACCTACTCCCTCGAGGGCACAGAATGATGTACATGTTATCTGCAGATGTTTGTAAGGACCAGAGACCTGCAAACTGTCAAATAGAAGATGTTTGCAGTGCTGCTGCACAAATATGGTTGCAGTGCTTCTTCCTCTCCAGCCCTAAGAGCACTGTGCTGCTGCCATCTTATCTGAGAAGAATACTCTGCTCTGGGGCGATCACATTTTTTTCTACTGTTTTGCAAACCCAATAGACCCATTTCCTGACAATGTTCAGCAGACCCCCAATTTGGAAAATATCGTTGAAGAATCCTGTTAGAAATATGGTGTGACTAAGGTGGAATCTTAGTTTAAGCATTCTGTTGTGTGATTTTTTCAAGCATTTTCCAGCACGAAAGCTCTCACCATCTGCCTGTAAGCTCCTGCTGAGCCTCAAAGGGTTGTGCTTTGAGGTGTCCTTCAGTAAGCAGCTGCCATGTTAAAGCAAGCATTACCTGTTTAAAAGATCAGCTTAAGCGAGACACAGTGCAAGCTAACCTAATGATCATGCCTGGGTCAAAACCATCATATGTAGCAGAGCTGAAGAAGCAAAAGGAAGAGCACAGTGTATGGAGATATTTATAACTCTTCCTTTTAACTGACATTAATTAACTTGCCAACTGGACTAACTCACAATGAATCAACATCCTGCAGAATTGCGATGTTCCACCCAAAGTGGGAATATACTTTGCTACTGAGCTGTCAAACACATATTTCTAAAACACCATGATGCTGGAAAGTGGTTCTGCAGTGTGAAGCAGTGCAGATATGAGCTATACATCTCAGCTGCAGTATCTTTTTTTTTTAGTAATTTGGTTATTTTTACACAGACCACTTTTTGCCTTTGTATTTGTCTTTCCAAAAGTAGTAAGACACAACAAAAAACACATATTAGAAGAAACTGTGAGGGACATCTTGGTATACGTGTTTGTCACAGTAATGCTATTTTGTGCTACTGAAATTTATAGAAGATAAGTAATGTTACTACTCAGAAGTGCTGCCTTAGGATACCATAGTAAGGAATTAAAATATAATGTTTTGACCACAAGAGGCATTCTATAGTTTCCTATTAAAACAACAAAACCATTTTGAAAAACTTTAACAGGTAATTTGAAAATTAAATATGGGCATTGTTCATTCTGTACTTTGCCCATCTTCTATTACCTGCCAGAATCTACACACATACTTGTTTTATTGGAATGTCTATCTTAATCACCAGTATTTTGATTCCTGAAAGAGAACAGTCAATTGTATGTTATTAAGATTCAGATTATTTTGGAAAGAGCAAGATAATTACAGGCCAATCCCGCCTTCAGTTTCCTATCATAATTTAAAACTGCTAATTCTGATTTCCATCGATGTAAAGCAGTTAAAAAAATTCTGGAGCAAAGTACTCCTTAAATAGGAAAGATTTTTTCAGAAAGATACATTTTACATAAATATTTCTTGCAGAAATTAATTTCCTGATCCTGAAAAATGAATGGAGCTTGAATTTCCTACTGAATTTAATGAAAACTGATGGAAATTTTGTGAACCTATGATTCTGTGAGTCTGTGGGTTAGGCCACTGGCAGAATTAGAAGGCGAACGGAAGGGGTAGAAGCTTTTGGATGCTGTTCATTTCATCATCTACCTTGAATATTGCCAGTTTTCAAGACTTCATAAGAGGTATCGTAAAATCAGAAGGATTAGAACCATGTTTTGGCTGCCAAAGTTATTGGTGAAATTTGATAAAAGAAATTTGAAACACAGTAAAAACTATTGCAGGTTATTAATAAAAAAAGGCAAGGAACAGATAATGTCCATGTGCCATCTTCTTCATGTCTCAAAAGCTGCTAAGTGCTCTTCTCCCCTTCTTAGGGTAGCTTTCAGCTCTCTAGAGTATAAATGAAGCATTCCCTTGCTGAGAACCGTGTACTATTTTGTCAATTAATAACATCTGTAAACACCCACATTTAATGACAACTGCAATTCATTTTCAGCTTCAAAACAGAATTTTTGATTTTCACTGTGAGAACAATGACAAGGATGTGAAGACGATGAAAAATGCATTCTATTTTGCCCATACATTTTTAATAAATGAAGCACATATTACAGTGAGCTATTTTTAAAGCTTTTTCATCTGTGATGTTAAAGTGTGTAGGTACAAAATCCATCAAGATAATACATTAATGTTTAACAGTTAGCACATCAAACTCTGTTCTGAATAAACAGAGATGCTCTTTTACTAACTTGATTCTATTCTTTCCAGCATTTCTTTATACTGTCAGAGCTTATTTACTTCACTCTATTTTTGAAGCACTAATGTAATCTTTTTTTAATGCACTAGAAAACTCAAAAGCCTTGCCATACTTTTAAGTTATCACAGTGTAGAAGTTTGGGATAATTTATTGTTATATGCTCATTAAGATCTGATAAAGTACTAGACACAAATATAAACATGTAAAAGTTTATACACCAAACCAAAAAAGTATGTATTGAGACCAATAGCGTAACAGGCACATTTAGAACATTTCTAAATTAATCTGTTCTGGCTTAATAGCTAGTTTTTTCCTTCTTTCCAGTATCTGCAGCACTTAATTCTGAGCAACGTAATTCTGAGCTCTGGTAAGACTGACTGAATCATGATTGGATGAGGAAACCTCAATGCATTGGGTTGAAACTGCTGTCATTGTTAGATACCCACAGAGAGGACACTTGAGATACTTGAGAAGCTCTGTGAGGTGTCACTTGGCAGTTGTCCTCAGCTCAGCCCCTTCTGAAGACGAGCCAAGGAGCTCAGGGATAAGGCCTTGCAGGAATTAGTCTTTGAGGCAGCAGAAGCTGTTGGTGAGAAATGCATCAGCTGGCTCAGCTGGCTCAACTGCACCGAGAGCAACTCTGTTACTTATTTCCTATCATCTCAGAAGAACAAGAATACCTCAACGGCAAAGCTCCATGGAAAGTCTGGAGAGAGCTTACCTATCCACCTGTCTATCCGTATGCCTCTCTATCCCTAGCTCACGGCTGAAGTATTTATGTACTAGTCTAGCTGGTTTATTACGGGAGGTAGAGGTTGCGATGATAGTTGTTCAGATGCCAACAAGTAGGCATATGAAGTCCATCAGATGACATAAAGTATGTAAGACATCTGTGTAGAATTGACAGTGAAGATGCAGGAAGATCTAGAAGAGGCTGGCACCTTCTGGAGAGACAGCTGGACACCATGCAGGCTGCCTGCAGTGTCAAAAATGTCTTGGTTTAGGCAACAGATTCCTACCTCGTATGACTCACAACTTTCCATGAAGTTCTGTGTCATCAGGGAGAAATGCCACAATTTGCTGGTTCTCCCAACATGTATGGAACACAGTGTTCTCACCCATTTTTTAGGCCGAAAGCAGTCAATATGTTCTCAGTGAAATGCAGGTTGTTTCAGTCCATAATATACTGCAGAAAGACACGAGATGCCATGTTTTAATGGCCTGTTAAAATGCACCTCCTATGCTTCAAAAGGTCCAGGTGGGGAAACTTCGGCTACCCAAAACTGAACTAATGGTCAAGTAATACATGCCTTACTGTGTGCTATTCGTATGGTAATTTGGTTGTGTAATATTTATCAATAAACATTCATTTTAATGAAATCTATTTCAATGAGTTCATACTCCTATTTACGGAAAAAACAGACTGCTATGAAAGAAGAAGGCTTCTAGTGCACTCTCTAATGATATTTTAAAGCTGTCATTTTAATATAGTACCCTGGAAATGTAAGTGATAATCACAAATCATATTTGCTGGGCTAAGATTTCTGTTAAATAGAAATCAAACTCAAGTGTTTAGTTTAGTTGATTGCGAATTTGCACTCAGTGATTAATACAGCACTAAAAAGGTAGGATTTTCTCAACATTCCTTTTCCCTTATGCAGAGGTAAAAAGGTCATGCCACAGAAGATAAATGCACAAAGCCATATGCTCCCTTCTGCTTCTCTGAGTGGAAGAGAGCAGACAGCTGCATATTGCGGCAATGGGATGGATCCCCAGCAGGGACTGATAGCTCTGTGTTGGCCTTTGGTTCAACACAGAAACACTTCTCTTACCCTGGAAAGGCTAATTTATGCTATATTCCCTATGATGATTTGACATCCCTTTCTTTCTAAGTTTGGTCTTACTCCTGAGACTGTTGCTGTGAAGGGCACAGCAAAGGGCTGTGTTTGCTCTAAGTGGCAGAGGTCAGCCTTCACCACTGGGGAATGCGAACCTTGGATGGATTCAAACTTCTAAGAACTTACTTCAATTTTTTCAAGAGCTGATACTTGCGTTTGGGGTTTGGTATTGTAAGCCTGATTCTGACATTGACTGCTTTGAATTTAATAAAAGGCAATTAATTTCTATCTTGAGGAACGAGCATATTAGCTGTCACACAACCTCCACCACTGGCCTTACCAGTAGTAGTATGTGTAAACCTGAGCTGTTGAACAGTAGTACTGCTGATTTGAGAGTGGATGCATCTGTAGAATGGTTGTACCTGGCCTTGCTGTAAGTCACTTTTGCCCTGCCTTTGAGCCCTGTCTTGCATTCTTCAGACACAGACAAGAATCTAGATAAGACATAAATTCAGAAACCTGAATCAACAAGCAGATTGTGATTAGAAGAAATCACACGGCCTTGTGACTTGCCCAAATTCTGTGTACACCCCCTTCAAAAATTCAGCCTAGAGCTGAATACTTTCTTTACTTCTTGTCTTAATTTATTTTTCTGAAACAGCTGTGCACTCTTGAATATCAATGGCATGTCCTCTTTCCTTCTCCCTTCCCCCCTCCAGATTCCAGTGTTTGACTAATAGACAGATAGTATCTGCAAAACATGCATGAGAGTTTATAAAGTAATTTGGTTCCTAGTAGGTTGAAGTTCAATACACTACTAGGTTGCAGGTAGCTACCACTATTATTTACTCTGTATGTAATGTTGCTAAAAACTAGAAATCATAATTTACTATTTTTGCTACTTTTATTCGTAGAAGTGCCTAGGGGCCAACAAGAAGTGGAATTTTAACAGATTAGGCACTGTTCAGACACAGAATGGAGATAATCCTTCCTTTATGGATCTTAAACGTAAGTAGATAAGTCTGAAAAAACAAGAAGGAAAAGGATATATAGTTGATAAATACTGTAAAAAGGATAGTACTTTTATATATTACAGCTTCTTTAAAATACATGTTTACTTTGTATAGAAGAACATAGAAGATATTTTAATTATCCAGTGCAATGTAAAACACTGCATAAATACAATTTCCATTTGGTTTATAAATTATTCTCTATAAATGACAGAAAACTAGGAATGCAAAGGACCAAACAGTCAAACAATCCCTGTGCCTGTTCTCAAGGCAAGATGAACCGTACCTATGAGAGTCTGAAGGTTCTCAAAGACTGATCATGATGGAAATTCTGCTGTATTTCCTACATAATGTGCAAAAACCATATCTTGCATGAGACAGTTTAGCCAATGAACAGAAATTCAGCCCTGCCAACAGCCTTCGTCCTGTGAGAAACATAAAGTAACTAGCCTGTACCTCCCCTTTGGCAGGTGCTGCCCCAAATTAGTCAGCTTGCTCTCAGTTGCCTCCTCTGCCAGAAATTTGTCTGAGGCAAAGGAAATGAGAGTTTTGTCTGTAGCTCCCACAGACAGATTTGTATTGTACAGCTCCATACATCTGTATTGTAACCATCCCCATTCACCAAAAGAAATTGCACAAAGAGGTTCAGGAGGCCATATTTTCCCTTGGCTTTTCAAAATGCACTCCACAGCAAAAATGGTGTTTTGACTGGACATAAAACTCAGAACAAAAGGATACCATTAGTCCTACAAGCCAACTTTTCTCAAATTATGAGCAATTTTGTGGAAGAAATTAACTGCAGGAACAAAAAGTACAAATTTGAGGTCTGTTTAGACTATGCAGAATAAGTAATTAGTCTTTAAATGGAGATATTGTGTTACATGTGCCTGCAGTAAATTATTTTTTTTAAAGCCTGGTTTGCTGTACTGGCCATAATTAGATTTCTTTCAAATACTTTTAGGACTTTTAGGATGGGCTCAATTCTTAAAATTACATATTGTAGTCTTACAAGCATTTGAAAATTAAAGAGGAAAAGGAAGTTATGTAAGATCAATACTGGTGGAATAATTCCTAAGCTACTCTTCCCATGGTATCATATTTGTCACAAGAATTTGATCCACAAATATGGTTGTAAGTAAAATGAGTCCTTTCTAAGAAGTAAAATACCTAATCAGCAGTTATTTTCCTCTTTGTTCTCCTTTCCAATCCATGTGCCTTTTAAAACCACCTCATATTTTGCTCTTTAGTATTTGGTCTTTATTTCCTCACTCAGACAGCAAAGTGTCTTCTGATGCTCTGTCATCTTTGCCAGACTGACCTGTGGGTTCCTTTAAATGAATTTGCTATGGCAGATAGCAGGGAACAGGCAGCAGTGCTTCCTACTGACATTGTTTATCTTCTACTAGATTTTCACTGGGGATATAATTTTTTTGCTGGCATCCCATTGAGCTGGAGACATGAATGGCAATGTATTTTGTCTTGAGAAGATTTACAGCCAAAGAGTTTGGGGAAGGAGCTGTCTTTTGTAGCCAGAGCTACAACAACAATTTAGGGAAGAGGACCTTCCAGTAGAAGCTGCTAATTTCATTTGTCTGTTGTAAGGGACGGCTCTTCCTGCCCTCAGCTGACTATCAATTTTGCCTTGAAGCATGAGGATACAGAGCTTCTCTGGCAACACTTTCTGTAAGGAGAACACTGTTAGGAAATGAGCTGAGCCTACTCATGTAGGCTGCTGAGCTGTGGCTTTTCTGATATGCTTAGGTTCACAAATGATTAGATTCCCTGGAGTTTATTTGAAGTTTTTAATTAAAATTCTCTCCATTGGTACTCTGATTTTATTGAATGTGACAAAGATTTCTTGGGACTTGATTTTTCTTTAAACTACAGTCCCTTTACAGCCATCACATAGTGTAAAAGAATTGTTAAGTGTGTGTAAATGACATCATTTTAGCAATGTAAAGGAAACCTTTGGGAAAATGAGAATGTCTGTATTCTGTTTTTCTGGAATTTCATCTTTGTGTGCCTGGACTGAAGACAAGATGGTGAAACAGGAGAATTTCTACATTTTCTTTCAAGAAATTATTTTCAGATATGAGTATCTTGTCAAGACATCTCATAAGCATTATTTTCACAATCTTGTCAATCTTCTCTTTCACTTTGGGGGCCCCCTTCTCTGGGAAGGAGGCTATGGAAAGGGAAAAAACTAAGACATTTTCTGGTAGCCAAAAAAGACCTAAACATGCAAGCTTTCTTCCCAGAGCAGAGCAACCAAAAGAGCACAGTTGGTGAGGCCAGGAGGAGAGCAAACAATGGGGAGTATGGAACTACAGCCAGTTTGTTATTGCACAGCTGGGCAGTTGTAGCTTGGATTCTGGTCCATGCTTCCAGTATAATTTAAGATTTATCATTGTATTGAATAAACCATACATACCAGAACTTTATTCCCTGTAGATACAGTTCCTGTGAACTCAATGAGTCGCTGTGTAATTGAATAATTCAGCTAAGAAGGGAACCCAGGGGGTCTCTAGTTCAAGATGGTCCTGATGGTCCAAGAAAGAACAACTGTGAGAGCACACCATGTTGCTGCAGGCTTTATCCAGCTGAGTTTTGAAAACCAGGAAGTATAGAGAATGTATGACTTATTTTGGCAAATACTTCTACTGTTTCCTGTTATGAAACAGGTTTTCTTTATCTACAGACTGAATTCCTCTTGGTTTCATTCATACCTATTTTTTCTTATCCTTCAGTCATGTACCACTGAGGAGCCTGGCTCCATCTCCCCAGTAATCTCCTTGTAGGCACTGCCAGACTAGTGTTAGGTTCCCCTCAAAGCCGTTCCTTCTCCAGACTGAACAAGCCCAGTTCCCTCAGCCTTTCCTCTCTGGCCAAATGCTCTAGCCTCCAACCATCTTGGTGGCCCTCTGCTGAACTCGGTTCACTTTATTCAATGCCTTTTCTGTAGTGGGGGTCCCAAAACTGGGGGCAATATTTATATGTGGCCTAACAAAAGTAACGGGGCACTAATATACTGACTTTCCTCCTATATTAATAAAGCCTTGGTTTCTGTCGATCTTTTTTTCTGCCAGAGGACACCCCTGGCTCATGTTCAGCTTGCTGTCTACCAACATCCCTGGGCCTTTTCGGAACAGCTGCTGCCCAACCATGCAGACACATTTTCCTGCAGCCTGCATCAGTGCAAGGAGTTGGTCTACCTCTGATGTAGGACTCGGCATTTGTCCTTGCTGAATTTCATGAGGTTTGTGTTGGTCCATTCCTTCAGCATGCAAAGGTCTTCCTGGAGGGCAGCCTTCCCCAACAGCATTTTAACTGTACCCCAATCTGCTCTCATGTGTAAATCCATCAAGCAACCATTACTTTGTCATCTCCTCCAAGTCATTGTTAATGATGCAAAACAGGATATGTTCCAGGACAGACCCATGTGGTGGTCCACTTGTTACTCTTGCTACCGTCCTCATGGTACATTAACCACTGCCCTCTTGGCCTGACCATCCAATCCATCCGGTTGTCTGGTCATCCAGACTGAAACCTCTGAACTTGGGTGAAAGGGCATTGTCAGAGCCAGTGTCAGAAACCTTGCTGTAGTCTATTAAGGGTTTTTTCTGCCTTGCTTGAGTCTTGACATCCACAAATCCAGCCATTTTACCATAGAAATGCTTTCAGGCTGGTTAGACATGATTTACTCTTTGTAAATCCATACTGACTGTTTTCAGTCACCTTCTCCATAGTTTAGAAATGTGTTCCGAGAGGACTTGCTCCAGGACTTTCTCAGGAACCTAAATGAGTCTGGCCCTTCTGCAGTTTCCCAAATCATCCTGTTGGCCTTTTCTGAAGATGGGTGCAAATTTGTCTTTCTTCTGTTGTCAAGGACCTTCTTTGGTCTCCGTTACTTTACAAACATTGCAGAGAGCAGCTGAGCCAGCCCACTCAGCTCTTTCAGGTTTAAACCATCTGGGTTGCATGAGCTGAGTTCTTGCATGTAATCCCTGTCATGATTTTCATCTACTGCTGGTACTTCTCTTTCTCCTTGCACGGAAGCCTGGGAGACCTTGCTAGTGAAGAATGGAGGAAAAAAGGCATTGAGTACTTAAAACAGCTGTGTCTGTCATCACTAAATCACCTGTTACCTCTTCAGTAACAGAACATTTTCATGCTTCAGCTCTACGGATTTTTTGTGCCTAACTGTATTCAGGAGGATACTGCAGACAGTAGATCCTTTACTGAACTTGTTACTGAGATTCAAGGAGTAAACAAAAAATTTATTTTTGATTCAATTTCATTCAGATGAAGCTTCTACAGCTCATGGCCACGTAGTCTAGTGAAAGAAAAGAGTTGGATACGCTTTATATAAGAAAGATAAGCACTTTTGCACCTGTGAAGAAGTCTTGAAATGGTCTTTATGTAAGGTCTTCTTATGCTTCTAGATTTTCTTGACATTTAGCCCAAATTTCAAGATGGGGATGAGGTTGTATTTTGGTGGATTTTTTCCCTGCTCTGAACAGTGTGTTGGCTGAGAGTTGAGGATGCATATAGGTTGTACACAGGGAAAAAGTATAGGTCACTTGAAAATAATTAGCACTTTTAAAATAACTGTCTTTGCGTTTGAGGTATAGCTCATAAAAAGAGTCCTGTTTTCATAATACGGGTTTTTGAAGAACGTTGTTCTGCTGTCATGCTTCCTCCACCTCGTAAGGAAAAACCCCACCAACTCATAAAGACTATCACATTCACATAAAGAACATAAATTTTGCAGAAAAAATAGCTAAATATTTTCAATTGCATCTAATATAATTTCTCTGATGCACATACTAATGGAAAATAAAATACAAGTATACACACAGAACACCTACAACAATATGTTCAGGCAATTAAAGAAAATGAACGGTACTTCCCAAACTAAATATTCCAAAAACATGTCATTTCAGCTCCTAGCTAAGAGCTCATCATCATTTGGGACTATGTCTTTCTGCCTACACTGCTGCAAAGATGCAAATTCTGTAACGTTACTGACCTAACGAGAGGGAAATGCGCACTTTCAACCTGCAACATCTTAATCAATGCCACTCCCATGTCCAGTCAGTGACAACTATTTTTGAATTGCAGTCAAAGGTAGAAGAGTTTTTGGCGGATTTCAGACAGTAATACACATAGGTAATCATGTTCCAGGGATATTTAAAAAAAAAAAATGCCAAGAATTGTAATTCTAAAACTCTGACAGAGTAGAGGAGCAGAAGTGGCACAAGAAAATAATGGTCTTTTCTCTGTTGGGCCAAGTACAGCCTCTGTTCCCTGATAATGGCAAAAGCTTGTTGCTTTAGAAGGCTGTACCTCTGCTCCCCAATAATAACCTTGCTAATTGTATAGTGTTGTATACAGTGGAAAGATTTTTCCTGACCCCGCAGGGAACAAGTGCTGTGAAGCATGAGATTTGATTAGCCTTATTATCTTAGCTTGCCCAGTTACCAATGTTGTAAGCTGCCATGAAATTATCCACCCCTTTTAAAAATAAAGCCATACTATTTGTCTTCATTATCTCCTTCTATGGAGTTGAATTCCACACGCAAACAGACCTCAGTGATGAAAATAGCACAGGAATTACACGTGTAGCCTTTTAACTCTGTAGGTACTGTTTTCTTTTATTCTTTCATACCACCTTTCTGTGTAAATCGACATTCTCCTAAATATTGTGGTTTTGATCAACCACTCCTGAAAGAAAACTGGTTTTATTTTACCATCTATATTTGTGATTATCTATGTGATCTTTCAATGAGTTGCTCTGGAGCAACTCATAGCTTGGAAAATGGCATGATTTCTTAGAAATTTTGCTGTATTTGCTGGATCTTCTAAAAAAATTTTCAATGATGTCTTGTGTACAGAAATGAAATCAAACTACACACCAAAAATAAAATTAAAATAATAATAATGATAATGACAATTAAAAATCCCCTAGCTCATTCCTTTGGCACAAAGAACTTAGTAAAAAATATCTTGGTTGGTATGTCAATAAATAAGTTATCATCATAGGATCTCCAAATAGACAAGCACAGCAAAGAAACTGACACTTCATTGTCTTAATTTTTTCAGGTCATGAAGACAGCATATTTTAGGGGTTATCAAATAAAGAAGTAGTCTAAAGTTCCATCTGTCTTAAGACTGATCATAATAAATGATTATCCAAATTAGACACTGGTTAATGGAAGTGCGTGGAACACTGGACTTGCTGAGTATGCCAGCAATCCGCTTAAAACCTCCTTTAAAAAATACACCATCTCAAAGTCCTTCACTCAAAACCAGTTAGGCACAACAAGTACGGAAAGCGTGACTACCTCAAAGAAGTACCTCCTCTGTGGGTACAACTGTTCATTTCGTCATTAAAATAGCCATCAGAACACTGGTAGAGAATTCGGAATTCAGACCCAGAGTTCTGCAGAGAATAAGACAAAGAAAATTTTGGCACAGTTGACACCAGCCAGTAGATAATTTCTCCACTATTGTGGCAGTGCTGGTGGTAATTTCAGGTTTTTTTTTCCATGTGTACACCCAGAACTATAACGGGACTGAAAACCACATCCTCCTTTCCACATTCTGTGTACTGGAATTTCTGCTCCTCTAACTCCTCTAACATCAGGGTAGAAGCCCTAGCAAAACCAGAAGACCCTGGAGAAAGACCTCTACCTTGTTACTTGTAGCACCAGCAGAGAACTGTCACAACGTCAGCCACCCTGGTCCCTGAAGTTTTACAAAAAGGAGCAGAAGACTTCCTAGTAACAGCACTCAAGTGAGATCTGTATCATCAAAGGCTGAGTTCAAAGCTCTGTAGAGTCATAAACTCCAGTTCTAGCGAATGCTAATCAATCAGCCCGAGAGTGCGAGGGCTGGGGCTGCCCTACCATACAGTCCTTACGCTGCCTGAATCCTGTGGCTAGACAGAGACTGAGATAATCCCTGGCGTAAAGCAAATCTGTTTTGGCACTCTTCTAACTTATGCCTGGCTGAACATGATCACTAGCCAGAAATTGCTGGGACATAAGTCAGCCCTGGCCAGGTCCCGTCTTCTCTGCCACAAACTGGGAACAGGGTGAGGCTTGGCTGAAGTGCAGTAATTGCCCATTAAATGGATAAAAGAGATTTACAGTCGTTTTTGCACTGTGGGAATGGTTCAAACCTCTCAGATTGAACGGCACCAGCAGGGTCCTAAGGACCATCCTTGGACGGGGATTTCTGCTATGAGCGGCATGCGAATGTAAGTAGCAAAAAGCCCGAAGGATATGATAATTCCTGACAGAGGGTAAACATCAATTTCTAAGTTCTTCTCTAAAACAATACATCTCTATTTCTTGCTTGACCCTAATGGATCAAATGGATTAAATAGTGGGCAAAAAATGGTGTGTGAGCATTTGGGACACATTCCCTAGAGGGCTTTAATAGCCAAATAGCAGCTGCAGAGGCCAGAATGGAAGACGTTCAAAAGACTGTGGAGCAGTCAAAGTACTTTGTGTTTAGATATTTCCGTTGCAGCCAAAAATGGGCTCTCGTGTTTCACAGGTCTGGATGCAAGCTTTGAGCTGAACTGTAATAAGGAACCTCTAAGATTTGCAGTGAAGCAATTTTCTTTCATTGGCCATGCAGGTAAAGTCAGGATATCATGAAAGATGTCAGCATACATTGCTACAACCCTTTCTCCTTAACAGAATAATATTCAGTTTTCACAAATGCAGAAACTGTAAGAGAAGAAATCAACAAGATGTTGAGTTGTGAAATACAGGATGAGAAGGCATTTATGCATTTTGTGGCTCTGGTTCAAAAGGCTTTCCATTAGAACATCACAAAAAAATAAACAGAAGGCAAGAGAGAAAACTATCTAAAGTTATTTTTTGGGGAGTGAGGATTTTTTATGCCTGTCAGTTTTTCCATCGTAGCTGCAGGGGTTCACACACCGAAAGGGTGGTATAGGTCATTATGTTGCTTAGAATCCCTTATGCCATTTTAAGTTTCCTTTCAGTTTAACAAGGAAAAGATAACTGCTTGTGAAGCAATTTACCAAAAATATGTTCAATTTGGACTTTTTTACTGAGAAATTGCAGGAGGGCTGTAAGCTCTTTGGACCTGGGGACATATAATTCCACATGCCTACGAAGCTCTCAGCACAGGGTAGCTACTGTAATTTGAAGAGTAAGTAAAAATGATTCCTAAAGGAATTTTACACGCTGTTTTCCTAAGACGAGGTGCACATGATCTCATTTACTTGATGCAACTTTATTGGACAGTCTGAGAGAGGTTTTTCACCTGCTGGCTGCTGTTCCACAGTTTCTGTAATTATGTCCATCATAAATATCAGCTGCTTTTTTTTGGATATTTTTGGTGGCATAGAAATCAGTTTAGTTGTTATTTGGTAGGAAAGCAGAATCTGAACCCATCAAAACGAAAATGGGTAACTAGTGTATTTTCTGTTAGAACTCTGCCCCCACATAGCTCTGGCTTTCCCTTTTCCTCAATGGCTCCCAAAGAAAAAGCCAGTGTGAATTGTAGACAGCTTGTTATGAAGGGTTACCTTATGCCATACCGGGCTACCAGGTATTCTTAAACCAGGATCATTACGCAGATTGCAGTTAAAGTGTACGCTTGGATTCAAAAAATTTCGGGAAAGTCGGTATGAAGAGGAAAAAGTGAATGAAAACAAGCTGAGGAATGACGGATTGTTTTGGATACGAGCATTTCGTTTCTGGGGCAAATTTTACCCTTAGGTGAAAACGAAAAAAATCCAGCTTTAGTTAGCGAGAATTCTGCACGCAGGACTGACCGTGTGCAAACCAAATTTCCCTAAGTCCAAGAGTATCCAAAGGTGAGAGCCTCCCCTGAAACAAAAAGCGAGAGCTGCTCTACCATCACTGTTGAAAACAAACGAAGTGTTTAAACGGTGACCAGAAGTGCGGGGAAATCGCCTTCCCAGTGTTAATTTCCATTTAAGTGGTCTTGCAGGTTATGGGCATCAGGAGATACTCGCCGCTTTCCCTTTCCCCTTTGAAATGTGTGGCTTCTCTGCTAGCATTTCTCGAACTCGGCGACGGAGCAGGCAGCGCCACGTGTCCCCTCCGCACTCGGACCGGGGAGAGCCCGAACCGGCCCGGGCAGAGCCCGAACCCCGTCCGAGAGCACCGGTGGGGACACGGCGAGAGGACACGGGCACGCTCGCACACGGGCAAGCTCGCTCCCTCCTCACTCGCCAGCGCTCCACACACACGGCGGCCCTCACACACGCGTGCTTTGACACGAACACACGCGTGTCCCCACACGGCCCCGCGCCTCCCCCGCCACCCCGCACCGCCGCCACACA